>NIPM01000595.1:0-85853 GCA_002738285.1 Holacanthella duospinosa
AATTTCACATTCTCTTAGAATGTGTCAGAACATACTCATAGTAATCAAACTTACTATCCTAAACCACCACAATCGTTGCGTGCAAGGATATCTATTTGAATATTGATTAAAAAAAAATTTAGTTTTATTATTTCCAATAAAGATTTAAGTTTTAACTTAGTTACATTCCAGAGTAGAGGGGCACAAGGAACAAGAAGACCTCGTGGGCAAGGATCAAGAAGACCTCGCGGAAAAATAAAGCAAGTTAGAAAATAAAGCAGTAGGAAAAGAAAATGTTAATTTAAAATTTTGTTAGTTTTATATTTTTTGTAATTCGTCATGAGGATAATTGACGGTAGCCAGTGATTTGGAAGTATGTCTAGAATTATAGCGTCGAGGCCTTGGAATAGGGCGTGCATATCGACGTGTTACATAGCGAGAACGCGCAGTTCTTGGTGCTCTTATAAAGTTCATTGGTTCAAGTGCCATATATCCTGGTTGTTCAATATTAAAATTCCAATTTCTTTGGAATTGATTTTTTATCGATGGAAATTGAAAAAGTGTGTGTAATTGTGTACGGTGATTGTAGCAACATTTTATAATGAAATAAGTAAAAAACGAAGTAACACAAACTAATCCGATTGTTGCCATTAAGTTTTGAAAAGNTGAAATAAGTAAAAAATGAAGTAACACAAACTAATCCGATTGTTGTTATTAAGTTTTGAAATGGGGACATAATATATTCACGTAATGTTCTTAAGTGCTGTAATTGGTCTGAATTTAAAGAAGTACCTTTATAGTGAAGATCAATTATAGAGTCAATCCGTGAATTCCGATTTATTTCCTGAATTAATCCAACAATAGTTTCAGTACCGGCTATTTCATCCATAGTGTAAATGCCAGGGAATGAAATAAACAAAGGCGGCATTTGGAATAAAAAATTATCAACTTAGGACGATGGAAGAATAGGAAAATTTTCCAGAATAGTCTTATTCGCAAGATGTATTGTATGATTTCCATATTGAAAATAGAAATTCAGGGCTGGACAATTGACAATGGTAGGTTTTTCAATAATTTCATGAGTAATACCGGTAATATAACCTTTACGACGATCTGACTCACGAAAAAACTCTACTGGCCATTCTAAAGAGCAATGAGTTTGAGCTAGTAAGATGTATGTATCAATTATATCGCATTTGAATATTTGGACTATATCACCATTGAGCGTAGCACGATAACCAGGGCTATGCATCAATGTCCGTACAAGAACACTAGGTTGTCCGTTAGCAGCCAAAAGACGTAATAGTTCTAAATGTGATTGATGGGCTTTACAAACTTCTCTATGTATGGTTTGTATACCAAAGTGGTAATTTGAAGATACAACTTGGTATAAATATAATAGTTTTGCATTTATTTGGGCTGCAGGCATTACCGAAGGTGAGGTAGGAAGTTCAAGATGTTGAAAGTAAAGTGTATGAGGTATTATTTCGGAAGAATTATTTGTATTTCTTTTATAACGAAATTTTTCTGTAATACGTCGTCGAGTAAGATCAGTAAAAGCAATATCATCATTAATTGTATTATTATGCTGAGAAAAAATAATTCCTTGGGCACTACCACCCAGATTGAATCCACATAATTTAACAGATGTAATTTTTGTTATTGCCATTTCTAAAGTTGGACAAGAGAGTCTGTTATCGGTATATAGACACACTGTTGTTTCTCCTTCCTTCAAACGACAAATTCTTACATCTCCAGGAAGCCAAGTTAAAATACCATCTTGGGTAGCACACCACCCAATATTCAGTAGTTTTGGCAGTTGTTAAAATTTGGTCATTTGAATCGAAAATCGAAATCGTTAATGCAACCATATAATAATTAGTGATAATATGGGAGTAAGAATACATCCACCAATAGTCTTTGTCGAGTGTAATAGTCGTTCCAAATAATCCATCAGATATAGGAACCAATGGTATACTATCGGGTCCAGGGGTCATATGAGTTCGAACCATACCTCTACAAATTTGTTCAGACACAACTGATTTTGATTTTTTGATAGCTTTTGTTTTTCCACCAAAGAATCGTTTATAAGTTTTAATTTGATCTCTAATTTGAAAACATTCAAATCCTTGGAAAATCACATGAGTAATATCTGTCCACCATAATGTAATTTCTGATAATTGGGAAGGTTGTTGAGTGGATACTAAAGGACATGAGATTGGAGGAGGTAATCTCCATGGAATACCAGCTGTCCATCCACGACAGTGATAAAGAGGAGTACTTTTTGTATTAAGTTTTGTAAAAATATCATTTACGGTATCATCTCGGGATTATGTCGCTAATGCAACATGCAAAAATTTAATTAGTAATAGCAGAAGTAAAGAAAAACACTGCATTATAATGTCAAAGTCGCGAAAGTAGAGAAAAAAAATTTTAGATGGAATGAAACAAGCGGTAGCTGGAAAACGTTCTACTTAGGTTTGTTATGAAGTTATGATTTTAACTGAATGATTGTTTGTTTTAACCGGTAATCCGTTTTTAAGATAAATCTATGTCATAGGTTTTTAAAATGAACGAATATAGTTACTAGTATAAGTAGAAAGTTGTAAATATCTACTAATAGAATAAAGAGTAGGATCAGTTGTTTTGATTTCTTGTTTTCTATGGCTTCTTCGTTAAATATGCATCAATACAGAAATGACAATTCAATTTGAGTAACTAAAAAGAAGAAAAGCAACTATAATTTACTATATAATCATTAGTCCAGACATCGTTTACTCTGAGAACGTGTAAGCGGGAGAGAAGAAGAAATAGAGGTAGATTGTGTCATAGTAGAATTTTCGGGAGATATAACTTCATCATCAGAAAAGTCTAAATCATCAACAATAAATCCATTATCCTTATACAACTTTAGAAGATTGTTGCATGTATTCTTGAAAGGTCCCTTTCGAATTTGAGCTATTGTTGGGCCCGCTAAAAAATACAACTTCGCATTCGTTTTGGGATCAAAAATTTTTTTCTGGTATAGAAGAACTAAAATAGAAACCAATAGAAAAGCTTCCACAACACTCCCCCACGCTAGAACGAAGTATTTAATTTTTAATGTTTGAGACTCTTAACACGTGATGTAAATGGAGAATATCTTATTACCAAATTATATCTTACTTTGCATTGACCTAGGAAATTCAACTAAATTAAAGTTGATACTTCATTCGTCTCTCATTAAATCCCACCTGTTTTTAGAACAATGCCCCACCTATTTGAATTTAAAATGGACAAACATGGAGTCATTAATGCATAATTACATGCAAAAATGGTTTTTCTGTCATTTTATTAAATGAAAGGTTATTTAAATTCTTAAGTTGTACCTACCCAAACGAATTTGGGTAGGAACAGTTTTCTACGTTGAAAATTTCAGAATTTTCTGAATCGTTGTTTTTTAATCCTCTGGGAATGGGAAATTTCTGTACAGTAAGAATTGGGCATAAGATTTGTTTCATTGGTATACATCTTGAAAGTAAAAGGGAGNTACCCAAAACGAATTTGGGTAGGAACAGTTTTCTACGTTGAAAATTTCAGAATTTTCTGAATCGTTGTTTTTTAATCCTCTGGGAATGGGAAATTTTTGTACAGTAAGAATTGGCCATAAGATTTGTTTCATTGGTATACATCTTGAAAGTAAAAGGGAGGGGGAAAGTTTGGGAACAGTGCATAGTGACGTTATCATCAGGGGAAAATGGTGGGGACATGCACGTTAGCGGCGCGGTACTTTTATTACAGTTGTTTCTAGAATTATGTCCTTAGAATCATCTGTATTACTTTGAAGAGTACGATGTCATACATAAACTTGCTTCCAACTAACGTCATTTTGACAAATGGCACTTTTGTGTGCAGATTGTTAAGCACGAAGTTACTCCTAAGTCTGAATTTAATTCAATGAGAGTCATAGATTCACAGGCTAGTTACTTATTTTGCCATTTTGTCAGACGCAAATTTTAAAGTGACCAAAGTATATCACGGAGATTCACGCGATTACCTAGGCCATGAGTTATAAACAGTTATACTCAGACTCACTAGATAATAAAAGAGGATTATATTAATACATGTATCTTCAAACGCCGAGACAGTGACAGTGACTCAGTCACATATAGCACGGTGAAGTCACAGAGCAGTTACTTCACTGTCATGACCCGTCACCTTATAATTTTAAATTGCATTAGTCCGTGAGTTTCGCTACAGTTTTTTGGTTATAAAATTCAAAACACTAATAGTGCATAAAATTTATAAGCAAACTTTACTGTATTTGTATATATTGGACATGCATCATTATTTTTGGTAAAAAGTATTGTATATGCACAATTATTTTTGTTTGAATTTTTGGATGGGTACGACATTTATCCACGGACGGTAGGGATGACAAGATTTATGAAATTCTTCGTCCGTCAGCATTTGATAAGTTCAAATCGCGATTCTGGCGAAACAGTGCACAATATTAACTTGTTTTCTTTTTAGAGGAAACAATTAACCAATAAATCAAAATAAATTATCATGTAATTACGGTATTATCTCGGAGTCAATACGAATTAGTGTATGTTTAAAGCGTCGTTTTCCTACATTTTATACATCCACTATAAAATAGCAAGAACCGTTTTTGTTCTATTTCGTTCTAATTTTTGTTAAATTATTTTCACATTAGTTGATAAAAAATAACATTATGACTGTTGCTCTGGCAACAAGACAAACGTGACTGAATACTTAGAATCAACTCAACAAAGCTCTGTAATAACGCGAAGGTTGTAATCAGCCAAATACGGTAAAAACTGTGCAACTCGAAAATAACTGTCAAAGTGGCAAAATTCAAAAACAAGTTTATGATAATCTATACGTTCAATTATTTCTAAGTCCAATTGTTTTCGTTTTGGTGTAAAGTATGTCCCGAACAAAGGGACAGCGCTAGCTATAACTTTTCCTAAGTGCCAAAGGTAGCGAATTGAGTGGGTTAAAAAATGGGATCCCTTGCTAACGTACGCCTAATCAACATCCTTCAACCCTTTTTTTGTATCCCGGGCTGGTGTATTAGCTCTTTTTTGAAAAACGAATGCTAAGGACAACTAAATTTATATTAGAGTATACTAAACAATTTGTCCGCGGTACTGTGAAGAATTCAAAATGCTGAAAATGTTGGATTTGTACATTTTCGTGTGAAAATATTTTGTATTTATACAGTTTTCACTTTTTCCGGTTGCATAATTGCATAATTACTGGGCCCAGCGAAACTCCATAGTTTGGCATGTAATTCGGCCCAAAAACAGGCCTTATCCGAAAGGGTTCTTTGTTATATGTATTTCTGATTTACCTAAGTTGTATATTAAAGTTTGAAGCAATTTGGAGATTGAGGGATATAAGCATATTTTTAATTTTGTAATTAGAACTAGTTTGAAACAGAAATCAACATACTGGGGACCAATTATCAGAAGCAATTTTCCGTTAAATGTACTATTGAATTTTTCAACATCTTCTAATGATGAGTTTTTAGGAAAAAGATATATTTTAGCATTAAAAGGTTTGCATTTAGAAAAAATTTGTAAAGTATTTATGTCAGCAAAATAATTAGGAAAAATAATAGGTATAAATTCATGTGTTAGAAATAACACATGTGCCACATTATTTGATTCAATTATATTTTGAAATTCCGGTAAAGAGTGTAAATTTTGACGATGAATTATATCATATTTTAAATATCCTTTAGAAAATGGTAGTAATTTATCGGTTCTTTCTAACTTTACATTTTTGATAGCTTGTTGCAGTATTGTTTCAGAATGTTTTAAATCATGTATTATATTTTCTTTAGTAACATAATAAATCTCTTCTTCTTCTGTTATAATTTCCCATAGCAAAATTTTACGCATACGAGAAACATGTGTTTTAATAATACGATTGGTTTTTTGACATTCGACATTATAAACTAAATTATTTATTTTATTTATTTTATTTACAGTTGCATACCGGAGAAGAAATTCCTTTCCGTGCCAATTGCAGTCGAGACAAGTGGAGTTTGGGGACCCAAAGGATTGAACCTGATAAAGAAAGTCGGCAACCTAATTCAAATTGCTACTGGTGAACCACGCTCTACCTCTTTTTTGATTCAGCGCATTAGTCTAGCCTTACAACGAGGGAACGCAGCCTCTTTACTGGGAACGTTACCTAAAGGAAAACAGTTGGATGAAATATTTTTTTTAATTTTTATTGTACCTACTCCCTATCAGTTTTAATTTCTTTATTGTTTTTTTTTACAACAAAAAAGTTAATTTATAAAAAAAAATAAAACAAGAATTTAGTTTATATAAAAAAAAAAAAAAAAATTTATTTTATTAATAATTTTGTACGTTCCTAAATAGAAAAGAATAAATTTTTTGGAATGTCCTTTTTTGCATCTTTTTGGGTATTTTAACTTTACCACATCATTAATATGAAATTCGACAGTTTTCCTATGTAAATCTTGTCTTTCTTTATAACGCTGTTGTTCTTTTTCAAGCGTTTGTTTTACCAAATGACGTAGTGAGTTATCATCAGTTTCTTTATGCAAAATTCCGGGATTAGAAAATTCATAAGGAAAGCTTGGTTCTCTGTTGAAAAGTATGCGATATGGTGTTTCATTAGTACTTTCTTGTTTTGTTGAATTGTAAGCAAATTGGATTTGAAAAAGATATTGATCCCAATCATTATGACGTGTATTTACAAAATGAGAAAGCATTTTATTCATAGTGGAGTGTAAACGCTCGGCTAATCCATTTCCTCTACTGTTATATGGTGTAATGAATAATTGTTTCACTTTGTATAGGTTAGCATACAATTTTAGTAGGTTACTAATATATGCACCAACATTATCTGCTAGCATATATTTAGGAGTAGAAAATCTACAAAATATTTGATCATTAAAAAATTTGACAACTTCTTCTGCATTTTGATTTGGGATTGCTTTAAATTCTGCCCATTTTGAATAATGATCTATACAATTCACAATATATCTATTACCGTTAGTAGAAATAGGGTAAGGACCACATATATCTGTAGATACAAGTTCAAATACTGTANATACAAGTTCAACTACTGTAGTTGGAACAGGTATAGATTTTAATAATCCAAATCGCTTTACATGAGAAACTTTATGGCTTAAGCATGATTCACAAGATTTAATGTAATTTGTTAAATTAGATGACATGGAGGCCCAATAATAACGTAAAGATAATTTATCGTAACACCTCGAAAATCCTAAATGTCCTGAAATAGGAACATTGTGAATGAATTGGAGTAATTCAAGTCTCAATACTTTAGGAACAACAGCTCTCGGATAACCAAACTTCATATTATAAAGAATATTATCTTTTATAGCGAATTTGTTTGTTTCAGACCCTACAGCCAATTTTTCAAAAATCTCTATACATTCTTTATCTACTAGCTGTAATTCTGGTAACATTAATTCAGCTAAATGTAATACTGGGAAACTAATTTCTTTTTCATCATATGTATCTGGTAAGGGTAATCCAGATAATCCATCTATTAATTTATTAGCGGAAGCTTTACGATAAATTATTTTATAATTATAGTGTTGTAATAGTAGCGCCCATCTAGCTAGTCTGCCTGAAGATTCATTTTTAGCAAATTTAATTCCTGCAATTGGTTGATGGTCAGTAAATATTGTAAAAGATTTCCATCTATATATGGGTGAAATATTTCCAATGCGTGTAATATAGCTAAATATTCCCTATCTGTTGTTGAGTATTGGATTGTCGATCAGATAAAGTACGTGAGGAATATGTCACTACTCTGTTTTTCCTATCTTGACCAGGTTGAAGTAAAGCAACGCCTAAACCTATTTGGCTAGCATCGGTTTCTATGCTTATTGATTTACTAGGATCAAAATGTGCTAAAATAGGAGTTTTAATTAATGCTTGTTTAAGGTTATTAAAAGCTTTTGATTGATCTTCTCCCCAAGTATACAATTGTTTTTTCTTTGTTAATATAGTGAATGGTTTAGCTAATTCTGAATATCTATACATGAAACGTCTAAAGAAACTAACACAACCTAGAAATTGTTGTACTTGTTTTACATTAGTAGGAGCTTTCATTGCTGAAATTGCTCGTTTTTTCAGGATCTACTGCTATTCCTGATTTGGAGACAATATATCCTAATATTCGGACCTGTTTTCGTAAAAAAGTACTTTTATGTACACTAATTATTAAACCATATTTTCTAAATCGTTGAAAAGCTAATTCCATGTCATGAATATGCTCTTCAATTGTTAAAGAACCCTTTCGGATAAAACCTGTTTTTGGTCCCAATTACATGCCAAACTATGGAGTTTCGCTGGGCCCAGTAATTGTGCAATTATGCAACCGGAAAAAGTGAAAACTGTATAGATACAAATTATTTTCACATGAAAATGTACAAATCCAACATTTTCAGTATTTTGAATTCTTTACAGTACCGCGGACAAATTATTTAGTATACTCTAATATAAATCATTTGTCCTTAGCATTCGTTTAAAAAAATAGCTAATACACCAGCCCGGAGTACAAAGAAAGGGTTGAAGGATGTTGATTTGGCATATGTTAGCTAATGTTCATCCATAAATGAAAGACACCTATACGTATGCAAACTAACAATTTTTTGTGACGCAGGAAAAGGTTATGCCAAATTAAAAAAAAACCCTCCCTCAATCTGTCTGCTGCTTTCGTAAAGAAACAGAGAGAAGTACGAGGGCGCGGGGGATTGAACATTGGAAAAAGGGCGAAATTTTCTGAAAATTTGTAGTTTTCCAAGACTATGTTAGTTGGCGGAAAATTGACCACGAGACCATGGGGTAAATTCTGTGGTCTATGTAGGTCACCAAAGGTAAGTAATTTCCAGTTCAGGTCTGGTGTCGTGCTCGTGTTGGGCATCATTCGAAAGATATTTTCAAGCATAGCTCGGTGAACACATGTAAGGTAGCGATACTATGCCAGTTTGACCTCCAGGGCAAGTAAGGTCATAAATTCAAAAAAAGCTTTTCGGTCTCTGCATTTCCAACAAATATATAATTACTTACAAAAATATCGTAAAGCTCAGTTTAACAATCAGTTTAAAAAGTATCTTATTGAATACTAAAGAAATAAGCATTAATAACATCTATTTTGGGTACTCTATCTTCTGGCAAACATTTGGAAGAAATATTTTACCGTCAAAATAATTAAAATCATTATGAATTTTATCAAAAAGTTAAATAAATAGTCAATACCAATAATTGTACTGCGTCTGCACAGGCGGAGTTGCGCAAGCGGACTTCATTGATATAATAACTCTTTTTACGGGAAATATGATTCGTGGTTTCCATCTCAATTTTTAGTAAATAAAGTCTCTTGCATTTAAAAAAATTAACTAAAATGTTATTTACTTCTGGAAAATTACGCGGTTTATGTTGAAGAAATTTTTTTTTGGATATGCACAGGTACCATTCATTTATAGATGAACATTACGGATCCCATTTTTTTAACGCGCTCATACTTTGCACCAAAACGAAAACAATTGGACTTAGAAATAATTGAACGTAGAAACTATCATAAACTTGTTTTTGAATTTTGCCACTTTGACTGTTATTTTCGTGTTTCACAGTTTTGCCGTATTCTGCTGATTACAACGCTCGCGTTATTACAGAGCTTTGTCGAGTTGATTCTAAGTATTCAGTCACATTTGTCGTGTTGCCAAGGCAACCGTCATAATGTTCTTTTTTATCAATTAATGTGAACATAATTCAACAACAATTGGAACGAAATAGGACAAAAACGGTTCTTGCTATTTTATAGTGGCTGTATAACAAATGTAGGAAAACGACGCTTTAAACATACACCAATTCGTATTGACTCCGAGATAATACCGTAATTATATGCTAATTCATTTTGATTTATTGGTTAATTGTTTCCTCCAAAAAGAAAACAAATTAATATTGTGCACGATTTTGCCAAAATCACGATTTGAACTTATCAAATGCTGACGGACGAAGAATTTCATAAATCTTTTCATCCTTACCGTCCGTGGATAAATGTCGTACCCATCCAAAAATTCAAACAAAAATAATTGTGCATATTCACTACTTTCTACCAAAAATAATGGTAAATGTCCAATATACACAAATACAGTAAGGTTTTCTTATAAAGTTTATTGCACTATTAGTGTTCTGAATTTTATGAGCAAAACACTGCAGCGAAACTCACGAACTAATGCAATTTAAAATTATATGGTGACGGGTTGTGACNCAATTTAAGCTAATGCGAATAGAATATCATCAACAAAACACATAACATTTTTCCATAAAAGTCCACATAAAATAATTGACATACAACGTGAAAAAGCAGTTGGTCCATTGCATATTCCAAAAGGCATTCTTGTAAATTCCCATAATCCTGATTGTGAAATAAAAGCTGTTAAGGGTATACTATCTTCCATTGGAAGTGCCCAAAATCCTTTATTTGCATCTAACGTACTAATTGTTTCTGCTCTTTTAGAAATCCAATCCAAAACAGATTGTATATTTGGTATTGGGTAACTATCTTTTTCTGTATATTTATTTAAGGGTTTGTAATCGATGCACATTCTTGGGGTTTTTTCTATACCCTTTTTATTTCCTTCGCGTACAATAACTACGCCCATTCCCCAGGGAGAGTATGAAGGTCTAATTATACCTAGCTTATTTAATTATTTTATTTTTTCTCTTTCAAATTTTTCTAATTCTTCTGATTTTCTTTAAGGGCTTCGTTTAACAGGCTTAGCACCTTCTATTAAAGTAATTTTATGTTGATAGAAATTAATTTTCCCGATTTCACCTGGTTTTGCGAAAATGTCAACATACTTACGGAAAAGATTCTGCAGTAATCGTTTTTCATAAGGAGACGCACTGGGATCTATTTGAGAGTAGATTGATTGAAGATGTATTTCATCAACGTCCCTAGCTGAACTAGAATCTAACTGAGTTTCATCGGATAAATTAAATACTGTTTCTTCAACAGGTAAATCCCCAAATGTAAGTATAGTCCCTACACAAAAATTTGCAGATATTTTTACAGTATAATTTTGAATATTAAATACTGGAATACTTAAATCATCAGTAATTTGATCATTTTTTAAAAGAATTGTAGGAATCCATAATCCTATTTTAAATAATTGTTCGGAAATTTCAATAAAATTTAAATTTTTACATAATCCTAAAATTATTACTGGAATACGCTTAACTGTTCTAGGAGAAATGTTGATTTTATTCTTAGTGTTTAAATACGTTTTATCTGTATTTGTTATTATAGTTTGCTTGCAAGGCTTCTTTGTGTCATTTATGTTGACATCAATATAGTTTTGTTTATTATTCACCTCCGGAGAGTTGAGTGAATTTATTTTTGTATTTATACTCGAGTTAATTTCTGCATCTGGTGCAACATAGTTTGTCTTTTTACCTAGGGCTTCTGAAATATTAAATTCCATTATGGAAATATTTGGTGTTATTAAATTAACTAATTTAATTGATTCTTGCTTATTTAATAAAAAATCATTAAACTTAACTGGTTGCATTTTCAGTATATGTGAATGCCATTTAATTTCTTCTCTAAAAAAATTTATATCTATTCTTTGAAATTTACAAAAGTCTAAACCTAGTAACATATCGAAAACTAAATCTGGTACAACGTAAACTTTACATTTAAATTTTAAAATATTGTTTATGTTTATATCTACTTCTGTCCAATATTCAACTTTGATTTTCTCATGACTAATTCCTTTAAGAAACATAGCCCATCCTAACTTATGAGTAGTTTTAGCATATCTACTATTAACTAAAGATACCGTACTTCCACAGTCAAGAATTATTGTTGCATTTAACTCGTTTACTGAACCAAGAAATCGAACTAACCCTCCATCTATACCAATAGATAGAGCATATTCATTATTTACTGGTTCAGAGGAGGAGGATGTAATGGTTGTAGATTTTGGAAGTATTGATTTGGAGCAGTTTGCATAGGTGGAGCTGAAATCATTGGATAAGAATTCCGTTGGAATCGCATAGGAGGATGAGGGTAAAAATTCCTCGGAGAAAACTGACGGTATGGGGTAGGATATCGCTGAGCACCAATTTGATGTCTCGGGCCCCGCATTTGCCCGTTTCCCAGACGGCAAACTTCAGAAGAATGGTTTTTTGAATTGTGAAAGGAACAAATGCTTGAGCCCAACAGTTTGGTCTCATGTTGTTTGATTTACCACATCTATTACATTTTTATATTACATATATATACATATTACATATATATTTTGAAATCCTCTCTGAGAATTTTGGGTTGCAACTTGATTTTGTTTAAAATTTTCACTCTTATTTTGCACTCTATTTTCTTGTCTTTGATCATGTTTTTTAGAAATTTCTTTTTGGGTTTCAATCACATTATTTATCAAAACCGTTTGATTCTCAAACAATTTTGCTAATTGTGATATTTGATCAGTTACTTTATGTTCTTGATCTAGAGTTTTATTAGTTAGTTCTAGATGTTCAATCAAATATTGGGTTTCTGCAATTCTTTAGCTGCGTTTATTAATTCAGAAACGGTTTTAATATCTAATGGGTTAATTTTTTCAATGTAGCTAGGCAAAAGTTCACGTATTATTTTACGAATTTTTATATTCTCGGACATTTTTTCATCATAGTCGTTACATAAATCAAGGAAGGAATAAATATAATCCTCAATTGTCTCTCCGATTTGTTGCCTACGCTCATGGGGTTTTTGTTCAGCGACATCTTTGTTTGCTACTGGTTGAAACGCATTTTGAAGAGCTGTAGTTAATTCGCTCCAAGTAATAGGAGTTTGAGTCTCATTGGGTTGATTACATTCTAAATGTCTAGTAGTCCGCTCTTTTTTCCAATTCAGGTACCATAAACTGGCACTTGACGTTAAATAATTTGGTAATTGAATTACTTTTATTTCTGGTGTCCAGCTATTGTCTATGCTAATGAGATCAAATTGTTGTAAATATTTAAATATGGATCATCTTTTGGACTATATTTGGAAGGTATAATGCCTACTTTAACTGGTTTAGCTGTTGCCATTGAAAGTTTTTAGTTAATTATAATTTTGTTTTATGGATATTTGATAACTAAAGTAAATAAAACTGGTTATTATTATAACTAAAAATATAGTAAAAACTATGGAATCAAAAATAGAAGCTTTATCCATTTAAACTAGTTATATTCGATTTTTTCTTTTAAATTTTTTCAATTGAAATAGTATTATTATTATTTTTTAAATGTAATATTTATACGTAATTTTCTCCTGTTTATACAAGAAAGAAAAAAAAAATTTTTTTTTAGCAAAAATTTTTACAAGAGATTGATATAAAAATAAAGAATTAGTTCAGTGAATTAATTAGAAAATATCGTTAAATTCTAAAAATTTATCTTTTAATTTATTTAATTTTTTAATTAGCAACAATAAAAATTTTAACTATTTTTTTTTCGAAATTATATGTAATAAAAATTTTTTAAGGAGTTAATATAATTGAATATTTGGTGAACTTATAGAAAATTTGAAAATAGAGAGGTAGGAAATTGTGCCAATATTTTGTGATAAAAGTGATAGCCCATATAAAGAGCAAGCAGAAAAATCAAGACAAATTATTTTTAACATTACCTGAATGTATCTTGACAGAATGGAAATTATAAAGATTAATTTTGCCCAAAAATAGAAATCCTTATTTTGATCACGTCGGGGTCACCAATTCGTTGCGTGCAAGGATATCTATTTGAATATTGATTTAAAAAAAAATTTTAGTTTTAATATTTCCAATAAAGATTTAAGTTTTAACTTAGTTACATTCCAGGGTAGAGGGGCACAAGGAACAAGAAGACCTCGTGGGCAAGGATCAAGAAGACCTCGCGGAAATGGCAGTTTTTACAAGGAACAATAAGTCCTCGAGCAAGGAACAATAAGACCTCGCGGTTAGTACTCCAGTTAAGGTTCAAGAAGACCTCTACTGAAGTACTAACTGCTTACTGGTACTTGCTCTGTATTTATACCATTTTTAACCTATGTCTTAACATTAGAAGTATTGAGGTAGTCCCTTATTTAATATCTTAAAAGGAATTTTATGTTTTTTGTTGATTTATGATACTCAAAGTATCCCTTAAAACTATTTACTTTAAAATACAGTAATATTATCTTTTATAACACTGGGTCCTTTTTTCCCTTAAGTGCTTTATCTTAAAACTAACCCTTATCACTCTTACTTTTGTTTGTTTAAAATTTTTTACATTTTTCTTATTTATTTTAAATTTAATTATATCTAGTGTAACAATAATCAATAAAATTCCATAGGTCCATAAATACCAGTCAGCCAGGTCAATTTTACCAATTTGCGAGGCCTCAATACTATTTGGTTCGAGAGTAGACCATGCCGATGTATCGGTTGATGAAGCGGCCAATTTCTTCTAATTAAAAACTATTTGCAAAAATGTTAGAATAATTTTTGAACAAATTGGTTAGTCCAACTCAGGGTGAGGCATGACGTTTACTAGATGGTAATTACCAGTGGTAAAAAGTGGTAAATAACGTTATGGTAAAAATGTTGGAGTGGGTAAAACTAAGTGGTAAAAATTGATTGTTGATTCTGCTTTTTGAGAAAAGAAAGAGAGAAACACTAAAATTTCTGTTAGGCAGTTTTTATACCTGAAAGGCAACTTGATAACAGCTTCTATTTTTCGCCTCTTTACTTTAGTGCTGTGAATTATCAGCGGATTTGTCATCCGATGTCATTAAATTGTTTTGTTTTCGAAGTGTTTGATAACATTATTTAGAGTATTGATACAGGGTGGGGTATCTTTAATGTTCCTATAACCGAAAAAGATACTTTCACTTTTATCTGTTGTAGTCAGAGGCAAGTAAGCCACTGAGATTTACACACTTTTCTATGAAATCCCATTTCCAAAAAAAACGGTCGCATGGCTTGTGTCCGCTTAAAATTACAGTTTCAACCTTGCACTCCACATGTTATCCGAACTAGAAGAGGATACTTGAGATTCTATGCGAAGACTAACTTCAATGGCGCTAAAGCCATAATCCAAATTCAAATTATTTAAATTTTGAATTTGAATTATGATTTTCGCGCCACATAATACTTTCCTCAACATAGTCAGCGAATACAATCTCATGTGACCAAATTTACTTTGAATAACATGTGAAGTATAAGGCTACAACCATACTCTCGAACCAAATAGCATTGAGCCCTCGACGGGATTCGCATATATCAATTTTTCAAACAAACATCTTAAAATTGGAGTTGTGTGCGGCAGTCATTCAATTGTATTGTGATTTACTCAATGAACGACATGTCGTCCAGAAATTTAGGAAATTTCTACACAGATACGGCTATCAATAGAATTTTCTAATATTAGAGCAGCATTTTGAGTAGATCTGACTAATTCCATGTTACTTTCAATTAGTCTATCGCGAATTCAATATTTCTCTTTATATTTCTGAGTTTTTAACTTCTGTATCATTTAAAAGAATTTGCCTGCATTTATTTCGATTTTGATTTGGAGAGATCTAGGTTTTATTACANAGAATTTGCCTGCATTTATTTCGATTTTGATTTGGAGAGATCTAGGTTTTATTACAGTAAAAATTTTCTACCCTGTCGTGGAAGATTTTAATGTGGCTCAAATAGTACCAGTTGATACGTTAACACCACATGCTATAGCATTTACCTGAATTGTATTTCTAATTCCAATTTTTTCTATAAAAAGTTCCTGTCAGGAGTCTTCCGCCCAACCTTTTTATATATACTTTCCTTAAACTTAATTAGTATATTTTTTGAATTTTTGGTGATAATGTAAATGTAAATAAAAAATTAGACCTATCTGAATTGTGAATTAAACTTTAACTTCACCGCCTAAAGGTTTCAATCAGAAGATGCAGAATGTACAACAGGTTCTGGAACAAGATTTTCAGGAAATACTTCCACAAGCTTTAAACCCAATTGACAATTGTGAGAAATGAGTCAAAAAGTAGAGTAGCCGGTGTATTTCTACACTGGACCATGGGTCTCCTTATCTCACAGGAGAGTTTTTAACGCATACTTATTGACCCTGGGAATTAGAGCCTAGCTTGGCTACAGTGAGATTACGAGTCTCCTCACATCTACACACCTGACGATACAGAACTCCCACACAATGGTTAGAAATTCTTCATTGAGTGTATAGATTTTGATGAGAAGGAATATTATAATATTAGAAGATTCTTACGTATTGAGTGCGAATAGATAAGTGTCGCACTTCTTGGCTTAACTCACTTGGAAGTTTTAGGTCTTCTTTACCAATCTTATCCTTAATCTATTATAAAAATGTTCAAAATTAGCACTACAAAAGTTAGTTAATGAAACTTATCTAAAATTTTACAAAGGCATATATTAAGATTAGTGTAAAACTCCTTCGACTGTTCCGTTTTGGAAAACCGTTCTATACTACATCATCGATTGTTTCAATCGTATTGGCCACAGTCGCCATTAGAATTTCTCTGTCTGATTCACTGCTTTTACATTGAGTAAGTACAGCATGTTTACAAAAAACGGATACTGATTTTCTCTGCCTTTCACCAAAAACGGCATAGGGTAGCAGACACACACAGGTTGTGTAAGTTGGCATACACTATTAATTTTATGATGAAATTGTTGCAAGAATTTGTCTATAGTAGTAAATTTTATAATTTCAAAATAATTCCCAAATAATGTTAACGTTTCATAACTCAGGGCAGTACCACGTACAGCATGTTTACAAAAAACGGATACTAATGAAAGTTGTTTTCTCTTAAGTCAAGTTGAGACATTTGACACACAGCGGTAAAAACAAAAAGTGGAGGGAGTGAAGTTAGATGAGGAATTATTCAACAAAAATTGACTCACCCAGACACAAATACAAACTAATTAACTATAACTAATTATTCAAAGTAATAAATATGCAACCCGATGGTCCTTCAATGCAGGTAACAACTTTATCAAAAGTCAGATACAACTATTAGAGGAATTTAAATATTAGGTTTAGGTCTGGACCGACCTAAATTTTTCTCGACTTTCACACTCTCGGTTTGAGTCTGAGTTTGTTGTAACTTAAGAGGCTAAAATATTAAGTCCAGACCAACATTTGGCATGATTGGTTGGATGCTTAGATTAACCACCAGTAAAATTTAAGAAAACTAGTTACGATTTTAATACTTTAGATGACCACTGTTTCCTAAACTTCCGGTTTCATAAAAATGATATGCTAAAATTATGAGAATGTTTAAATGTAAATTAGCATCCACAGAAAATGGATTTACTGACTGTTCCTACCTAAACAGCCAGATCGTACTTTCGATTTTTTTCGAAATTCAACCTTTTAGACCTTAATTAATACTTAATTAATTACTAAAAACATTACATAATTTACAATTAAAACTAAAACAAATGAAACTAAAACTTAAATATTGCTTATAAACTGAAGAAAAACAAAAAAAAACTCTTGGTTTGGACTTAATCTCAGACCTAAAGTGAGAGGGAATTAGGTCTGGAACTAAGTTTTTGAAAGACGGACTATTACCAATATCTGACTTTTGACTTTTGAACCAATTTTCGTGGTTAAAGTTAAGATTTCGAATTACCAATAGCGAAAATGATCCTGACTCGACTTAAACCTAGCCCCGAGTTCAGATTCATTTTGACTGTGGTTCACAAATCAACCTTCATATTACCAATTCACTTTGACCTAAAGTTCAAGGTTCATTGTCCTGTCTCTGGATCAAAATTCTGAACCACATCAAGGAGTAGGTTCAGATGTCAAATTATAGTTATTCACAACATTTGAAACGAGTTGATTTAAAAATAAAATGGTTAATCAAGATAGGCTTGGCAGGTTATTCCAATTTGAAAGAAAACTCAGAAGAAGAGCCCTTATTCGGACAATTCCGATTTCAAGATTGAAAGAATTGGAGAATCCATTGGGAATCTACGACTCATTTCATTTTAAAACAGTGTTGCTGTTTTTTTTTTAAACATAAAAAATGTTTTATTGTTTAAAACTGTTTTTTGTTTTTTATGTTTTTTTAACCGTTTTTTTTGTTTTGTTTTTAACCATGAAAATCCNTTTTTTTTTAAGTTTTGTTTTTAACCATGAAAATCCCATTTCAGAATTAAATACAACACACACGACCTATAATAACGTAAGAAACAATTGAAATTTGTATTTAATTGTTAAGAAAGTGTTCTACATGTAANTTTTGTTTTTAACCATGAAAATCCCATTTCAGAATTAAATACAACACACACGACCTATAATAACGTAAGAAACAATTGAAATTTGTATTTAATTGTTAAGGAAGTGTTCTACATGTAAAAAAATTAAATTGTAACATCAGCGATAATAGAACTGTTAGACGTGTAGTCGTCTTGACATCGACTAATGCGTACAGTAAATGATCCAACTTCGCAACCACATTACTCCACCCTGTCTCACATTCCCAGCTCGAGACCACCGTGTTAACTCAAATATTTGGTGGTTACTTATCACAGTTGATATTTAATTGAAACTTAAATAAAAATTACTTGACAAGTTTCTCGACGAAAGAAATAACTTTAAACATATCACTCTTGTTCATGGTATTGACATGGTTGTAAGTCTGGGCTAAAGTCAAAGAAACGACTACATATTGTTAACTGCTTTGCAAAAACTGAATAGCTGGCGTAGAAGCTAATTTGAAATATAAACAACCTTCTCACTGTAACTTTACGGTAGATGTGTTTGGGAGGAGTTTAATCTCACCTGGCCTATGAGTGTTGGTTGCGAAGTTGGATCATTAACTGTAGTGCAATAGTAATAAAATAATGCAAATAGGGATTTTATCGTCCATTTGTCGTGTGTGTTACAGCTAAGGTTCAGTTTGTTTAAAAAAAAACAAGTTGTTTTAAACACTGTTTTAAACAAATGTTTTTTTTCTTTGCCACACTGTTTTAAAATTCGTTTTCACATGCATAAAGGAACAGTTCTGTATTTAATGAGTTTAATTAGAAGTGAATTGACCTCATATTTAATTATGTCTAATAATTCAAGAATGACACACCAGTGAAATAAAAATAATTATTAATTTTCAAAGTCAATAGTCAAAGATCACGTGGTTTGATCCTTGATTTTGAGAACTCTGAACCCTGAACTCGAGTTCAGCTGAACTAAATCGCCAATTTCATTCGTTATTTGAAATTGAACTTGACTAAGAGTTCAAAGTCTGGTACAGACCTAAACTTAATATTTAAATTCCTCTATTGTCCCTGGTAAGCTTATGTCTGTAATAAGATCGGAAGATCTGACATTTCGTTAATCTAAAGGTTCACTTGCGCCGCAAGGCACCGCCCGCGAACCCATGTCATAAATGGGCACTATTTCTAATTCTAACTTTGTTTTTGCTATTTTTTAAATGCTTTGAATAGAGTCAGATTATGGACTCAATGAGTGAATGACTATTCTCCGGCAAATTTGAGTCATGTGATAGACAAGTCTTGCAACGATAATTACCAGTGAGCAATTGTCATTGCAACCTGGAACTGAAAATAAATTCAGGTTTGACATTTTCCAGACACTTGAAATTTTAACACACCCCATTGCCAAAGAGGATGTGTGGAGTAAGAAAATATCATTTAAAAAATTCCAGAATGATGGGGGGGGGGGGANGTAAGAAAATATCATTTAAAAAATTCCAGAATGATGGGGGGGGGGGCAAGGAGCTAGTCTTGAAATTAAAAAAAAAGTTTCAAACACCCTTGTCAACTTTTTCGTTTATCGACCGACGTGGATAAAATTTTGTATGAGTGTATGCAATCGCATTCTCCAGGTGCCATATTTTTAGTTTTCCAAAAATATATTTTTTGAATTTTTAGTAAATTTTGAAAAAAATAATTTCTGAAAAATAAACATTTAGATCATGTTGGGTATTGATCTATTCCTACTACTTTTGGGAGCAGCACTGAATGCATGCGATTATGTTTAGAGCAAAATTTAAATGTTTATTTTTCAGAAATAATCTTCATCAAAATGTAATAAAAATTCAAAAAATTTATTTTCGAAAAACTAAAAACATGGCACATGGGAAATACGATTAGGTACACTCGTACAAAACTTAATCGGCCATCAGTCGAAAAACAAAAAAGTTGACAAACCCTTTTTTTTTCAATTTCAACACTAGCCCCTTTCCCCCATCATTCTGGAATTTTTTTAATTATATTTTCTGACTCCACACATCCCCTTTGGCAATCGGGTGTGTTAAAATTTCAAGTGTCTGGAAAATGTCTAACCAGAATTTATTTTCAGTTCCAGATTCCAAAAACAATTCCTCACTGGCAATTATCGTTGCAATGTTTGCAGTCTATCAAATGACTCAATTTTGCCGTAGGATAGAGTCATTAACTCTTTGAGTCCATAATCGGACTCTATTTTTGGTCTATGAAAGTATTTAGAAAAATAACAAAAACANTAGGATAGAGTCATTAACTCTTTGAGTCCATAATCGGACTCTATTTTTGGTCTATGAAAGTATTTAGAAAAATAACAAAAACAAAGTGAAGAAATGACAATTCAATTTGAGTAACTAAAAAGAAGAAAAGCAACTATAATTTACTATATAATCATTAGTCCAGACATCGTTTACTCTGAGAACGTGTAAGGCCCTCTCTTCTTCTTTATCTCCATCTAACACAGTATCATCTTAAAACGGGAGATATAACTTCATCATCAGAAAAGTCTAAATCATCAACAATAAATCCATTATCCTTATACAACTTTAGAAGATTGTTGCATGTATTCTTGAAAGGTCCCTTTCGAATTTGAGCTATTGTTGGGCCCGCTAAAAAATACAACTTCGCATTCGTTTTGGGATCAAAAATTTTTTTCTGGTATAGAAGAACTAAAATAGAAACCAATAGAAAAGCTTCCACAACACTCCCCCACGCTAGAACGAAGTATTTAATTTTTAATGTTTGAGACTCTTAACACGTGATGTAAATGGAGAATATCTTATTACCAAATTATATCTTACTTTGCATTGACCTAGGAAATTCAANATTTGAGCTATTGTTGGGCCCGCTAAAAAATACAACTTCGCATTCGTTTTGGGATCAAAAATTTTTTTCTGGTATAGAAGAACTAAAATAGAAACCAATAGAAAAGCTTCCACAACACTCCCCCACGCTAGAACGAAGTATTTAATTTTTAATGTTTGAGACTCTTAACACGTGATGTAAATGGAGAATATCTTATTACCAAATTATATCTTACTTTGCATTGACCTAGGAAATTCAACTAAATTAAAGTTGATACTTCATTCGTCTCTCATTAAATCCCACCTGTTTTTAGAACAATGCCCCACCTATTTGAATTTAAAATGGACAAACATGGAGTCATTAATGCATAATTACATGCAAAAATGGTTTTTCTGTCATTTTATTAAATGAAAGGTTATTTAAATTCTTAAGTTGTACCTACCCAAACNCATGCAAAAATGGTTTTTCTGTCATTTTATTAAATGAAAGGTTATTTAAATTCTTAAGTTGTACCTACCCAAACGAATTTGGGTAGGAACAGTTTTCTACGTTGAAAATTTCAGAATTTTCTGAATCGTTGTTTTTTAATCCTCTGGGAATGGGAAATTTCTGTACAGTAAGAATTGGGCATAAGATTTGTTTCATTGGTATACATCTTGAAAGTAAAAGGGAGGGGGAAAGTTTGGGAACAGTGCATAGTGACGTTATTTACAACATTTGAAACGAGTTGATTTAAAAATAAAATGGTTAATCAAGATAGGCTTGGCAGGTTATTCCAATTTGAAAGGAAACTCAGAAGAAGAGCCCTTATTCGGACAATTCCGATTTCAAGATTGAAAGAATTTGAGAATCCATTGGGAATCTACGACTCATTTCATTTTAAAACAGTGTTGCTGTTTTTTTTTTAAACATAAAAATGTTTTATTCTTTAAAACTGTTTTTTGTTTTTTATGTTTTTTAACCGTTTTTTTTAAGTTTTGTTTTTAACCATGAAAATCCCATTTCAGAATTAAATACAACACACACCTATAATAACGTAAGAAACAATTGAAATTTGTATTTAATTGTTAAGGAAGTGTTCTACATGTAAAAAAATTAAATTGTAACATCAGCGATAAAAGAACTGTTAGACGTGTAGTCGTCTTGACATCGACTAATGCGTTAGTGCAATAGTAATAAAATAGTGCAAATAGGGATTTTATCGTCCATTTGTCGTGTGTGTTACAGCTAAGGTTCAGTTTGTTTAAAAAAAAAAACAAGTTGTTTTAAACACTGTTTTAAACAAATGTTTTTTTTCTTCGCCACACTGTTTTAAAATTCGTTTTCACATGCATAAAGGAACAGTTCTGTATTTAATGAGTTTAATTAGAAGTGAATTGACCTCATATTTAATTATGTCTAATAATTCAAGAATGACACACCAGTGAAATAAAAATAATTATTAATTTTCAAAGTCAATAGTCAAAGATCACGTGGTTTGATCCTTGATTTTGAGAACTCTGAACCCTGAACTCGAGTTCAGCTGAACTAAATCGCCAATTTCATTCGTTATTTGAAATTGAACTTGACTAAGAGTTCAAAGTCTGGTACAGACCTAAACTTAATATTTAAATTCCTCTATTGTCCCTGGTAAGCTTATGTCTGTAATAAGATCGGAAGATCTGACATTTCGTTAATCTAAAGGTTCACTTGCGCCGCAAGGCACCGCCCGCGAACCCATTTCATAAATGGGCACTATTTCTAATTCTAACTTTGTTTTTGCTATTTTTTAAATGCTTTGAATAGAGTCAGATTATGGACTCAATGAGTGAATGACTATTCTCCGGCAAATTTGAGTCATGTGATAGACAAGTCTTGCAACGATAATTACCAGTGAGCAATTGTCATTGCAACCTGGAACTGAAAATAAATTCAGGTTTGACATTTTCCAGACACTTGAAATTTTAACACACCCCATTGCCAAAGAGGATGTGTGGAGTAAGAAAATATCATTTAAAAAATTCCAGAATGATGGGGGGGGGGGCAAGGAGCTAGTCTTGAAATTAAAAAAAAAGTTTCAAACACCCTTGTCAACTTTTTCGTTTATCGACCGACGTGGATAAAATTTTGTATGAGTGTATGCAATCGCATTCTCCAGGTGCCATATTTTTAGTTTTCCAAAAATATATTTTTTGAATTTTTAGTAAATTTTGAAAAAAATAATTTCTGAAAAATAAACATTTAGATCATGTTGGGTATTGATCTATTCCTACTACTTTTGGGAGCAGCACTGAATGCATACGATTATGTTTAGAGCAAAATTTAAATGTTTATTTTTCAGAAATAATCTTCATCAAAATGTAATAAAAATTCAAAAAATTTATTTTCGAAAAACTAAAAACATGGCACATGGGAAATACGATTAGGTACACTCGTACAAAACTTAATCGGCCATCAGTCGAAAAACAAAAAAGTTGACAAACCCTTTTTTTTCAATTTCAACACTAGCCCCTTTCCCCCATCATTCTGGAATTTTTTTAATTATATTTTCTGACTCCACACATCCCCTTTGGCAATCGGGTGTGTTAAAATTTCAAGTGTCTGGAAAATGTCTAACCAGAATTTATTTTCAGTTCCAGATTTCAAAAACAATTCCTCACTGGCAATTATCGTTGCAATGTTTGCAGTCTATCAAATGACTCAATTTTGCCGTAGGATAGAGTCATTAACTCTTTGAGTCCATAATCGGACTCTATTTTTGGTCTATGAAAGTATTTAGAAAAATAACAAAAACAAAGTGAGAATTAGAAATAGTGCCCATTTATAAAATGGGTTTGCGGGCGTTGCCTTGTGGCGCAAGTGGACCTTTAGATTAACAAAAAATACCAGATCTTCCGATCTTATTCCAGACATTAGCGTACCAGGGACAATATTTGTGAAGCTTTTGAAAAAATTGAAATTGACTATTGCCAAAAGGTTTCTCGTTCCGTTGGACCTTACAGGTATGAATAGATGTTAACGGCACACAAGTGTCAGTCAAACAAAGAAAATTGATCAGTCAACATTAGACAAGAATTATTATTATTATTATTGCCGAATTTTTTATTATTGAATATAGTTTGTTAGATTTTTCTTCATAATTAATTGCTTTGTTGGCAACACCTACTACCTTCAGTTATAAAACACTCACATTATTTGGAAATTATTATAAAATTAAAAATGTTACTTCTAGAGACAAACTCTTACAATAATTTCAAAAAATAGTGTATGCCAACTTACACAACATGTGTGTGTCTGCTGCCCTATGCCATTTTTGGTGAAAGGCAGAGAAAATCAGTACCCGTTTTTTGTAAACATGCTGTACATGACGCAGCGATAACTAGTTTGGGCAATATGTGCAGGATATGTTTCTGAAGGCTCCTAAGTTAACTCAGGACTTTCTAGTGAGAACAATACTGGAGTCTAGTCGGAGCTGAACAATTATGGTAACTATGAAGCGTGGCATAGGTATTTTGAGGTAAAATTTTCTTCCAAAGCCCGTTTTGACCAAATGTTGGTAATATGGCAGATTGGTTAACCCACTTGCAAGTTTTAAGTCGTCTAGGTATACCTGTCTTATTCTTACGCTTATATAAAAATTGTTTAAAATTAGCACTACAAAAGTTAAAAGAGTTTGACTCCCATATANTCTTATTCTTACGCTTATATAAAAATTGTTTAAAATTAGCACTACAAAAGTTAAAAGAGTTTGACTCCCATATACTCTTGAGACCCACCGATAGGAGAACGTCTCTGAGCTGTAAGCACCAGTTCCACTTAGGAATAGGAATTGACGCAGATGTCGCCCTCATGTCGTCGTAGGCTGCGCCCAGAAATGAGTTANAGGAATAGGAATTGACGCAGATGTCGCCCTCATGTCGTCGTAGGCTGCGCCCAGAAATGAGTTAGGCTTACTGTTGCTGCCAACATATGGACAGCCAGTTTTCTGTCTTAGGATATATCTGTTTACTTTTCTTTTTCGAGCTATATCCCATGGAAACAGAATTTTTCACCCCCTGTTACAACTCACGGTTATGAAGCTTCTGCCCGTCTGACAGTGATTATTTCGCGTGATTTCCTTAGTCGACGCTTTTGTGACTTGTAAACCTTTTTTTGTAAGACTTTTTTTTAATAAACTGCACAAACGACAGACAGATTTTGTAAAGCTAGCAACACTAACAACAACCATAACCCAAACTTAGCCCAACCCAATTTCATAATCGTCAGCAATTTAGTTCTGCGTGTACTTCATCACCTAATGATAACCGCTGAGTACCCTGACCACACATGGGCGTTTGAGGTTCGGCGAAAAATTTNTGTACTTCATCACCTAATGATAACCGCTGAGTACCCTGACCACACATGGGCGTTTGAGGTTCGGCGAAAAATTTGGAAAAATTTCATCCAACCCCGAACCGAACCGAACATTGTTCGATACGCGTTCGGTTCGGGCTCTATATTTTTTAATTAGTTATGGGTTCGGTTCGGTTCGACACGGTGTAGGTTCGGTTCGGGTTCGGTGCGGCCTTAAATTTTTGTACTTAGGAATCGGTTCGGTTCGGTTCGTAGCTGAGCCTGGTTCGGTTCGGGAAGTTCGGCGAACCCGAATGTTTGGATATTAGANGGTTCGGTTCGGTTCGACAGAGTCGAGGTTCGGTGCGGGTTCGGTGCGCTAAAGTAAAATTTGAAGTTGGTTCGGGTTCGGCTCGGTTCGATAGAGGCGAGGTTCGGTTCGGGTACGGTGCGGCAGAAATTTTTTGTACTAGGTTCGGGTTCGGAAGGTTCGGCGAACCACAAACGCACATGTGTGACCCTGACGTTTGTTCATAATGTTTTGGTAGAATTTACACTCTAGCGAGAAATGCTGTTGGCTATTGCTCTTTAATCTATGTGCGCGCAAACATTTAACATTTTTCTGAGTTTAATGTTTCGTAGTACATTTGATTTAATTACAACAAAACGTTACAATTTAGGTACGCGAGGTATTTGAATCCTCCAGGTTGAGAGGTAAACGTTAACATTTAGTTAGGTTTTAATTATATTTCATGTTTATTGGTTTAGTTTTATTCAAATTTGCAAANAATTTAGGTACGCGAGGTATTTGAATCAACTCTCCAGGTTGAGAGGTAAACGTTAACATTTAGTTAGGTTTTAATTATATTTCATGTTTATTGGTTTAGTTTTATTCAAATTTGCAAAAAAAAAATTTTGGTAAGTAAAGATGGAAATTGACTTGGGTAGAAGTGAGCGGTTAATCCAACGTTTTTCCTAAAAATTCCGGTTTCCAATGGAAATGGCTCAAAAACAAAAAAAAAATAAACAGATATATCCTAAGACAGAAAACTGGCTGTCCATATGTTGGCAGCAACAGTAGAGCCAGTNAAGGTTCGGCGAACCACAAACGCACATGTGTGACCCTGACGTTTGTTCATAATGTTTTGGTAGAATTTACACTAATAGGAAATGCTGTTGGCTATTGCTCTTTAATCTATGTGCGCGCAAACATTTAACATTTTTCTGAGTTTAATGTTTCGTAGTACATTTGATTTAATTACAACAAAACGTTACAATTTAGGTACGCGAGGTATTTGAATCAACTCTCCAGGTTGAGAGGTAAACGTTAACATTTAGTTAGGTTTTAATTATATTTCATGTTTATTGGTTTAGTTTTATTCAAATTTGCAAAAAAAAAAATTTTGGTAAGTAAAGATGGAAATTGGCTTGGGTAGAAGTGAGCGGTTAATCCAACGTTTTTCCTAAAAATTCCGGTTTCCAATGGAAATGGCTCAAAAACAAAAAAAAATAAACAGATATATCCTAAGACAGAAAACTGGCTGTCCATATGTTGGCAGCAACAGTAGAGCCAGTTATCTTAAGCCAGAATAAATAACTTAGCTTCGCTGTTTCTATCTGGATAAGAAGGACGCCTGTTTCTACTCTAATAGTGTATTTAGATGTTACGCGCAGAAGTCTTATGGTGTTCTTTAAATAGAATTGCTGAACTATCTCTAATGCGTCTGCTCCTGTAAGGCCCCATGTAGTGTGGTAGAGTGAAGGATAGACTAAAGGAGGTATTTGACAGCGAATAACGAGAAGTACTTAGGAACTTGGAGAACAGATCTTAAAGTAGCAGGAGTAGCATGTCCTATACTCATTGAGTTTTACATGTGATTGCTAAAACGTCCATTAGATGAAAACATGATGCCGAGGCACGAATACAGAGGGTANTAATGCGTCTGCTCCTGTAAGGCCCCATGTAGTGTGGTAGAGTGAAGGATAGACTAAAGGAGGTATTTGACAGCGAATAACGAGAAGTACTTAGGAACTTGGAGAACAGATCTTAAAGTAGCAGGAGTAGCATGTCCTATACTTATTGAGTTTTACATGTGATTGCTAAAACGTCCATTAGATGAAAACATGATGCCGAGGCACGAATACAGAGGGTANATTGAGTTTTACATGTGATTGCTAAAACGTCCATTAGATGAAAACATGATGCCGAGGCACGAATACAGAGGGTAGTTTGTTTTATTTGACCAGCTAAACTTCACTGTACCTTTCCTCCCTTTCCTCACTGTGCATTAAAATTTTGAAATTTTTAACTCTCACTCCTAAACACATTTTATATCCATCAGAATTGTTACTTTTTGTCCATTGGGTCAAAATGCCAAAAAAATAGACNACTCCTAAACACATTTTATATCCATCAGAATTGTTACTTTTTGTCCATTGGGTCAAAATGCCAAAAAAATAGACTTGGAACTTGAGAATCGGGTTCGAGAGTTTTCCACACAGCGATTTTCAGCGCGAGACACCGTGGGTAAGTTGGAAAAGTTGGGGACGTCCATTTCAAAATCGTCAGTGTCCAACACTGAATTCAATGTGAAATCGGCGAAATCACAAGCAAGCTGGACTTTCTTTCCCAATAATTTAGCATAAACAACACGTCCGTACGATTCGATCAAAACATCTGATTCGTAAAATTGACATTCTAACTGATAGACTTGGAATGACCATCATTCCGAAATCAGAAATACGTCTAAAAAGCTTTGACATTAGTCTCATGAAATTTTTCGGTTTCGGATTAGATTACTCAAAGGGAGACTTTTTTTGCGAAAAGCAAGAACCATAGCTAGGGTTTGAAAAATACTACAACAGAAATGGAATAAAGTTTATCAGGAAACGGTTTAAAATGTTTACGATTCATGGAAATGGCGCTTATTGTTAGTTAAATGTGAAATGTCATTCAGAATTTTGTAGATTTTGAAATTAGAAAATACCCGCATCCCGGCATAATATGTATCACCAACCAAAGCTGATCAATTTCGATAGGAAAAATTAGGAATGGGTGTACTGTTACATCTAGTATATTGTAGATTTCGTGAAATTAGGAAATACCTGTATCCGGACATTATGAAAAATATGTATCAAAACTTCACCAAATACACTCACTCTGTATCATCCCCCAACATTTTCTTTCATCTTCCCCACATTTCCCTAACAACCTAACAACCTAACAACCACTTTTATCCCCACCGTGTATCATCCCATAACACTTTCCTCTAACTTTTCCAAATTTCTCCCACTTAACCCATTTCCACCCAAACACTTCCCCACTCTCACACTAATCCTGTATCACACCCCAACACTTTCCCCCATTTTTCTTAACTTTTCCCCATTTCACCCAGTTTACCCGGCCACTTAATCATATTGCACCCACGCAGTATCATACCCAAANAGTTTATCAGGAAACGGTTTAAAATGTTTACGATTCATGGAAATGGCGCTTATTGTTAGTTAAATGTGAAATGACATTCAGAATTTTGTAGATTTTGAAATTAGAAAATACCCGCATCCCGGCATAATATGTATCACCAACCAAAGCTGATCNGACATTCAGAATTTTGTAGATTTTGAAATTAGAAAATACCCGCATCCCGGCATAATATGTATCACCAACCAAAGCTGATCAATTTCGATAGGAAAAATTAGGAATGGGTGTACTGTTACATCTAGTATATTGTAGATTTCGTGAAATTAGGAAATACCTGTATCCGGACATTATGAAAAATATGTATCAAAACTTCACCAAATACACTCACTCTGTATCATCCCCCAACATTTTCTTTCATCTTCCCCACATTTCCCTAACAACCTAACAACCTAACAACCACTTTTATCCCCACCGTGTATCATCCCATAACACTTTCCTCTAACTTTTCCAAATTTCTCCCACTTAACCCATTTCCACCCAAACACTTCCCCACTCTCACACTAACCCTGTATCACACCCCAACACTTTCCCCCATTTTCCTTAACTTTTCCCCATTTCACCCAGTTTACCCGGCCACTTAATCATATTGCACCCACGCAGTATCATACCCAAANCTTAACTTTTCCCCATTTCACCCAGTTTACCCGGCCACTTAATCATATTGCACCCACGCAGTATCATACCCAAACATTTTTCGAATCTTTCCCATTTCACCTAGGTTACTTCAAAGAAGTACATTATGACAAATTTCCTTCATGAAACGTATGATAGTTCAATGTCATATAATTACAACATAACTAATATATCCCAGAAACATTGTGAGGTAATTTCAAACAATGCAATCCTCGATCATAACCTTGAAACAGTTAACACTGTTTAAGAAATGACTGTATTATTTCTCAGTTCCTACTGGAATTGAAGCGAAAGTAGTTCTGCTAATTTCGAACCATCTAAAATGTCAATATCAGTTTCAACCATAAAACTAATTGTTTCCATAAACTTGATTTATGCTGCAGGTGCACAAGACTCGNTGTCAATATCAGTTTCAACCATAAAACTAATTGTTTCCATAAACTTGATTTATGCTGCAGGTGCACAAGACTCGCCACGCGGCGGATCAACTGCCTCGCCAGACGTGGCAAAAACTGATGTTCAAAAAATAGAAGATCCTACAGTCAACGATGCGAAAACGGATCCTGCAAAGTCTGGAGCACCAACGCAGGTGCCTGCTGTTCCATGTCCCAGTAAGTAGTGACAGTAGACTTGCTGGAGTTAAATATGCTTTGACATTGACAAATGAAATAAACCACAACTTGAAACCTTATGCAGCTAAACTATACCTTGTGGCACAACTGTGTGTACCTGAAATTTCTAATGTGAAAAAATATTTTCATGAGTTTGGTTAGCTATACACTGAAGCGCATAAACATAGGTACATGGAGAAAGTTTTAACTCAAAAATGTGTGTAAAAAAATTTTAAGAACGCGACCTCCCATCTCATTCTCTTTACTACCATGTACCCATGTTTATGCGCTTCAGTGTATACATATTTTCAGCGAAATCTGAGATGGTCATGTTACGATCAAACATGGCCCACAGAAGTCAAACTAAAGAGTAGCTGTTCACTAGTGTTTCGCATGGCTCAGCTTGTGGCGTGAGCCAGAGCCACTGGCTCAATGAGCCATGGCTCATGGCTCACCCGACCGGTGAGCCAGCTCATGAGCCATGGCTCTGGCTCCGCACTTTTGTTGAGCTGGCTCATGAGCCAGAGCCATGGCTAATGCTCAACATAACAATTTTTTTTCCCCGTTAATATGCACATTTTGCTAAAAGTGAGGATAACCTAGTGAGAATAAGCCAACACAAATGATAATTATGAACTGGCGAAAGCCAAATTGACTTTCAGTGCCAAAAATTCCGAAAAGTAAAAAAAAAAGTGATGATTTGGAAAAAAAAATTGAAAAATTATGGGGAAAGTGGAAGAATTTAGGGGAAAAGTTGAGCCATTGAGCCATGGCTCACAAATTTCGTTGAGCTGGCTCATGAGCCATGGCTCTGGCTCAGAAATTTTTGTGAGCCAGCTCGAGCCAGAGCCATTGAGCCAGCTCATGAGCCAGAGCCAGGTGGAACACTACTGTTCACTCATGTCGGAAAAATGAAACCAAACCTGCGGCATCATCTAGTCAATGCCAATAGAAAAATCTAGAGTTAGGTTTGCAGTGCGAATGGGGTCACCGACCGGAGAGGGTCAGCAAAAGTCAAAGTATTTTTATTTTTAAATAAAATGTGAAATAATAAACTAAGTAAGGGTTTCGAAAGCTGTAAGAGGTGTGGCAGAGTGGTTTCTATGCAGTATTTTTCTCCTGTGAGAAAGTGAGTAGCAAGGGTTCGAATCTTAAACAAATCCTACTTCCTTTCCTTGGTTAGCAAGTTTGAAATTTCGCTTTTTTATATCAAGTAACATTTGTTCATTTTGTTCAAATTGATTTTGGATTTTATCATATTCTCTCTCTGCCTTTATATTTTTCTGTGTATTTAAAGTCGAGGCCAGTAGGAGAAATACAGCAGCATCATTTAGTTCTAATGTACTTCTCTTTTCCTTTGAATATGTAGTTTATATTCAATTTTGTTAGAGCATATTCTTACTTTTTTTACTGCCTATTTACTCATTTTTAAGCACTAGTATAAAATTTAGTTTTTGTTAGTGCATACAAACTAGAGCTGCCACTGTATCGTACCGTATCGTATCCAACTGGANTAATATGTAGTTTATATTCAATTTTGTTAGAGCATATTCTTACTTTTTTTAATGCCTATTTACTCATTTTTAAGCACTTGTATAAAATTTAGTTTTTGTTAGTGCATACAAACTAGAGCTGCCACTNGAAATTTCTAATGTGAAAAAATATTTTCATGAGTTTGGTTAGCTATACACTGAAGCGCATAAACATAGGTACAAGGAGAAAGTTTTAACTCAAAAATGTGTGTAAAAAAAATTTTAGGAACGCGACCTCCCATCTCATTCTCTTTACTACCATGTATCCATGTTTATGCGCTTCAGTGTATACATATTTTCAGCGAAATCTGAGATGGTCATGTTACGATCAAACATGGCCCACAGAAGTCAAACTAAAGAGTAGCTGTTCACTAGTGTTTCGCATGGCTCAGCTTGTGGCGTGAGCCAGAGCCACTGGCTCAATGAGCCATGGCTCATGGCTCACCCGACCGGTGAGCCAGCTCATGAGCCATGGCTCTGGCTCCGCACTTTTGTTGAGCTGGCTCATGAGCCAGAGCCATGGCTAATGCTCAACATAACAATTTTTTTTCCCCGTTAATATGCACATTTTGCTAAAAGTGAGGATAACCTAGTGAGAATAAGCCAACACAAATCATAATTATGAACTGGCGAAAGCCAAATTGACTTTCAGTGCCAAAAATTCCGAAAATTAAAAAAAAAAGTGATGATTTGGAAAAAAAAATTGAAAAATTATGGGGAAAGTGGAAGAATTTAGGGGAAAAGTTGAGCCATTGAGCCATGGCTCACAAATTTCGTTGAGCTGGCTCAGAAATTTTTGTGAGCCAGCTCGAGCCAGAGCCATTGAGCCAGCTCATGAGCCAGAGCCAGGTGGAACACTACTGTTCACTCATGTCGGAAAAATGAAACCAAACCTGCGGCATCATCTAGTCAATGCCAATAGAAAAATCTAGAGTTAGGTTTGCAGTGCGAATGGGGTCACCGGAGAGGGTCAGCAAAAGTCAAAGTTTTTTTATTTTTAAATANAATCTAGAGTTAGGTTTGCAGTGCGAATGGGGTCACCGACCGGAGAGGGTCAGCAAAAGTCAAAGTATTTTTATTTTTAAATAAAATGTGAAATAATAAACTAAGTAAGGGTTTCGAAAGCTGTAAGAGGTGTGGCAGAGTGGTTTCTATGCAGTATTTTTCTCCTGTGAGAAAGTGAGTAGCAGGGGTTCGAATCTTAAACAAATCCTACTTCCTTTTATTGTTTAGCAAGTTTGAAATTTCGCTTTTTTATATCAAGTAAGATTTGTTCATTTTGTTCAAATTGATTTTTGATTTTATCATATTCTCTCTCTGCCTTTATATTTTTCTGTGTATTTAAAGTCGAGGCCAGTAGGAGAAATACAGCAGCATCATTTAGTTCTAATGTACTTCTCTTTTCCTTTGAATATGTAGTTTATATTCAATTTTGTTAGAGCATTTTCTTACTTTTTTTACTGCCTATTTACTCATTTTTAAGCACTTGTATAAAATTTAGTTTTTGTTAGTGCATACAAACTAGAGCTGCCACTGTATCGTACCGTATCGTATCCAACTGGATACGGAAACGAAACGAAACGCAAGGTGTCAGATACGGATACGATACGAAAAATGGGCAACGGAAACTGAAACGATACGATACGTTACGGATACGATACGGATATGAAACGGAAACGAAAAATTTGTTTTTATTTTTATCAAGCCAGATTTTATTGAATTACTCAGATAATTCTGAGATATTTTCTGAGATGGGGATGGGAAGAGGAAGGGATAGGGCAAATCGGTGCCGAACACTTGTTTTAACTCATTTTTTAACTTCTAAGCGACCGAGAAAATCAATCTCAACTTTTCGTTTCGTATCGTATCGTTTCCATTATAATTCCGTATCGTATCCACGTGGATACGGAAACGATACGAAAACTTTCGTATCCATAAAATTGGATACGGAAACGAAAATTCCGTATCCAGATACGAAACGGTGGCAGCACTAATACAAACCGGTCCTTATTAATTAGTTTGATTTGTTGTTTCTCCAGACAATGAATGGAGAAAGTAACACACCAATTTAATTCCACATGCGGAGAAGGTTTCTGAATTTGTGTAGTTTGTTCCACATAAAAAATCATTCACAGTTTCTGTAGAATTGATTCTAAAAGGTTAGCACACTATGAAATTTTATGAACAGAGTTTGCCGAATTTTCTCCAGCGGTTTCTCTTAAGACCAATTTATGCTTTGTATTTCTGTTGTCTTGTGTGTGTAATTAATTACACCCCGAGGGTACTGTCAGAATTCTAGAATTTTTTTTTTTTTACACAAGAATTTCAAAGATTACTTGAAAACATTTTAGAAATGATTTTGTCCATCATCATCAGGTAATATAAAAATTTCGAATATTTCGTTCCGAGAACGCCCAAATGAATTGAACATTTGTCTCACATTGCGACCGATAGCAATAAAATTTTAACGTAATGCTGATTAAAATTGGCTGTCACTTCGACTACAGATGTTGCTGCAAATCGTACAATAAAAACTTATTCAGTCGCTTACTCTGTTGAATCATATTGAATTGATTCGGGAGTTTTTGGAACAAAATATTCTTAACTTAATATTAGCCATTGAACAAAATCATACAACTCTAAAATAATTGAAATTAAGATTAAGGTATGAAAATCTTGCGTGAAGGATAAATTTTTAAGCTAAATTTTGACTGCTACGCTAATTAAATAAAGATTTTAAAATCTAAATTACTCTAAATCCTAATGCATTAATTTTAATATGCAAATATTCAATTGAAAGTACTGAAACTGTTAGCAGAAGGGATAATTAGTGAATGATTTTATAAAAAATATTAATGTTATCAATGAATTTATTCAATTTAAAAACCTGTCCAAGTCGTCGTTTACAACACGTGTGACGTCACTGAAATGTTGGCGAGAATTGTGTTGGTGAAAGTTCTGAGGGTTTTTTTCATTTTTCGTTCTTACTAGAGTATCGCGTGACTCACATTATAGCCTGAGTCAGAGTCATTGACTCATTGAGTCGACTCTCTGACTCCTTGTATTTAGTGAGTCAGAGTCAGAGTCACGAGTCAAAAGTTAAATTTTTTAGGAGTCGACTCACTCTTTTGGGTTTTTAGCCTGTGAGTCAGAGTCAATGACTCACGAGTCAAAGACTCGACTCTAGAGTGAGATGACAGTTTTTTTAAATTAATTAAAACAAATTGCTTACTCGTCTAATTATTGCTTTGATATTAACTATATTAATTAAGTCCACTTACGTGCAATAATTACACAAGTATTGAGGTTTATTATTAACCTCGACAACTTATAAACTGTTGTACTACACCTTTTTGATTGATCGGATTAGTTGATTGAGATCCGCATTCCGTTTCTGCATCAGGAAGTTCGTTAAGTACAATTATTTCCTGGATATCCATTCTTTCATTTCGTAAGAATTGGAAAAATAACAAAGTCAATTTAAATAAAAAGTTAAAACTTGTAGTGAAAATCATAAACGACAAATTGATGAATTAATACGTGTTATATTAATGTCTGATGCAATTTCATGAGACGGAATGGAATGTTCTAGGCATGGTTTATCAAGAGTCGACTCAGAGTCAGACTTCAATACTAAAGAGTCTATGGTATAATTTTAGAAAAAGCAGGAAAAGCATATTTTTAATGAAAAACCGCAGGATTTATTTTAGAGTTAGAGCATATTCTCGGCGTCTTTGCTAGAGAGAACAGATTCGTAAGCAATCTCTTTAGACAGGATTTCTACAGAATTTAAAATCTCGTGAGTGTAGCTGGCAATGAATCAGAAGTTTTAGTGGCATATGAAGAAATTGGTACGGTTAGGTTCAGCTCGTTTCGTTAGGTTAATGTACTGATTTAGTACTAATTATTTCATTTTAGGTGAATATGAAAGAACTTCTCATACAAAAACAAAACCTGTTGGAGTACCAGCGCATGTGTCAAGAAGACAGCGTTTGAAAGTACCAACTAATCGAAGACCACTTCCTGCTAGACGTCATCCGTATCAATCTCAAAGTAAGTATATAGCGCACAATTATAATCTGTAGCATTCTGCGCATGCTTTACGTTTATAATTTTATTGCACCTGTCAACTGAAACCATTGAACTACAGTAGTCGACAGTTATAATATCTTCCGTTATAAGACCATATTGTTATTATTGGTTATAAGAACCGACGTTTATACCTGGGTTTGATCCAATGCATTTAGTATGGGGGAATAACAATTAATACGTTACTAACGGATATAAGACCAAAATGGATATAAGATCATGCAACTGGCCGTGATAATTGTGTACCTCAGCTCATTGTTAGACCAAATTTGCTCCTTATAAAACCCAAATTTCTTATTTAATCAGTTAGCTTGGAAAAGCTCCTGTAGGCTTCTGGCACCACTCATACCAATCGGCTGTTTTTGTTAGAAATCCATGTATTATTAATTAAGCAAAATGAAAAACTCATTTTTCAAAATTTGGTCAATCTCAAAGAAAGATGGCTATTTTTANTATTATTAATTAAGCAAAATGAAAAACTCATTTTTCAAAATTTGGTCAATCTCAAAGAAAGATGGCTATTTTTATATACGTTTTATAAGACCCAATGTGTTTTATATCCGTTATAAGAATACTGCGCATATAAGAATGAGATTCTCCATCGCAATATTGGGGACTTTATAACCGATGACTACTGTATTTCTTCGTTGTTAATACCCTTAACATTTTTTGCAGCTAATTTTGCTCCTGCGCATGGGCACACAAGATTTAGACAGTCTCGTCAACCAGTCTACTCAAATTATCACCCTTATTTATTTCCCAGTAAATTTCAACCAATTCAAAATCGACGACTGTTCTAATCACTATATGTCACCCGACTATCAACCAATGAAAAACCAATTAATTTATTTTAACTCACACCCATTATTAATTCATGTAAATTTATCGAATCTATGAATTAATAAATTCAACGACACCAGGCATATATCGCTAAATTTTTTAATAAAATCATTATATGTGCTCATGCTTGGAGTTCAATGACCTCTTACTCTTCATTTACTTTAGAAATAAATGGAAAGTATAATATTATATTCCACTTTGCTTACTCATTATTATTTATTACAAAAGTAGATCAAGCAGGAAAAATTAATAAAAATTATACCATTTAAACAGCCTCATGCAGCTTCGACTCTAAAAGCCAGGGGAACACATAATTTAGCTTGACACGAAACTCTATTGTGTTATCCTNCTCATGCAGCTTCGACTCTAAAAGCCAGGGGAACACATAATTTAGCTTGACACGAAACTCTATTGTGTTATCCTAAAATTTTTTCACTTTGGTACAATACCAGAGCGCAATGCAATTGCTTAGGTAGGTCAAGCATGGAAAATCCATAAAAATTGTCTTTTTTCACAATTTTTTAGGCAGATAAGCTTCTAAACGACAGGGAAACTCTTAATATAGCTTGCCACGAAACTCTATTTGCTATTTAAAATTATTTTCACTTTTGACATTTAGCTGTTTAATCCAAATCTTATGTAGGGTAAGCGGGAAAATTTAAGAAAAGTTGTACTATTTGCCAGGGTACAAACTACAAAATTATCAAATTCTAGAATTGATCACAAATTAGAAAATTCTTCACTTGCCAAAATTACAAAATAGAATAAGCTAAATCTCACTTTTCCCAGGAACGATATACGCAGGAAATTTACAAATTTGAAACTCCACAGCTGAATTCCCATTTCCGACAATAATTTCAGAGACTTCAAAAATTTTAAATTTGCTATCATCCAACCGAGTTTAAGAAGTCAATCGATTAATCAAAATTGAATTCATCACCCTCAACTAAGGATGTGATGACAAGGCGTTGTTAATTAACCGCCTTCCTTTAGTCAAATTTTGCATTGTGTGACGTAATAGAAAATTTTTTGATGAAAAGAATCTTTAGTAAAAAAATGTAACAAACTGTATTCATTAAATTTTCCTACAAGTCAATCTTACGAAATTAGTTAACTTCTCAGTTTCACCTGGTTGCAGGTTTAGTCTCTAAGTGAAAAATCTGCTAAGTTCTTAATTTTGTACAATTTTATTTTGTAATTTGTAATTTTGTGCAATGACAAAAAAAATTATGAATTTTCGGAAAATTTTGAACACTGCTATTTACACAATNAATTTGTAATTTTGTGCAATGACAAAAAAAATTATGAATTTTCGGAAAATTTTGAACACTGCTATTTACACAATTTACTCTGCAGCATCTATTAAGGATCAGAGTAACCCCGAATTAGAGCATTCACTCAAGGAATCACGAATCTTGATCATGAAAATCCCGTGACTTTCGTGATTAATTTTTGCCAGCTAAATCTATCGATTTTACTAGAAACAAATTCAAATAAATCATATTACAAAGCTTTCAATATGGTTTATTTCTACCATGTTTGCGAATTACTTATGTCTGCTGGATGTCTATTAACATTTCTGATTCTGAAAAGAAACATTTCAGATTTAAGACGGAAATATGTCTTCCCCACACACATCGTCCTACATGGACAAAGTGTTACAGAAGATTCACGAACTCCAAGGTTGACAAACATTTTTTCCAACTACGAATCCGTCCACTACCACCTAAACTCCTGTTAAAGTTCCAATGGTACCAAATTCGAATAACCACTTTGTAAGTTACGGACAGTCTCTGCGTGTTTCATTTGACGCTAATATTATTATGTTTTGGTCAAATTCTACTACAAGTGAGAAATTGAAAATAGTTTCATTAATTATAAATGAATTGTTAACTATTGACAAAAAACACGCTTTCTTATTCGTTTATTGTTCAAATAGTTAAATTACATTAAAGTGATGAATTATTGTTTACAGTTAGAACAATTATTGTTACAATATCACGATGTATTTTTTAAGCATGATATGCTAATGTATTCGATTTCATAAACATTTTCCGTACCCGTTCAACACCCTCCTTATCGAAAAAGTCAACAAGTGTGTGAATCCCGAGGCAAAAATCTTGGCAAAGCTGAAAGAGCAAGGCATTATTGTTGTGCATGAATATGAGATGGCCAAAGACTCCAGACAAACATATAACTAATTGTGTTACTGTTTATTAACAGTAACAGAAAATCTACAGTACAATTATTTTAGTTTTAGTACCGGTTGGACAGATTCAACATACTTCTTTTTGAGACATATTTTTCTTTTACCCACCAACTGCGTACCTCTTACTTCATATAAATACCCAGTGATGGGCAAAATTCCCGGAGTGAATTTCNTTACCCACCAACTGCGTACCTCTTACTTCATATAAATACCCAGTGATGGGCAAAATTCCCGGAGTGAATTTCGATATCATTATCCTACATTCTTTATGATATTTTTTCCATGAGTCCCAGTTTGGCCTGAGTCAGTCACTACCTCTGGGAGTCATGCCAGATTTCTAAACTTTGGAGTTGACTTTGAGTAAGAGTTGTGACTCAGACTGTGGAGTTGCGCAAAACAAAATAGGTCAAATAAGTGCTATGTTGTGCCCGTTGGAAAAGAGTCATCATTTCTAAGTGGGAGTCAACTCCTAGAGTCATGCCTCTGACTCCCAGCCGGCAAGGAGTCAGGGTTATCAAATGACTCCCGACTCCGAAAAACCCTCATGTCAGTATCAGAGGAAGAGTCATGCATAACACTGCTTTATAACAATTTACTGTCAGTTTTGCGTGTGGAGTCACTGACTCTGGGAGTAATGATTGACTACAAGTCAGAGTCATTATTCCCAGAGTCAGTGACTCCACACGCAAAACTGACAGTAAATTGTAATAAAGCAGTGTTATGCATGACTCTTACTNCCCAGAGTCAGTGACTCCACACGCAAAACTGACAGTAAATTGTAATAAAGCAGTGTTATGCATGACTCTTACTATGATACTGACATGACTCTGTCAGGCTTTTTCGTAGTCGGAAGTCATTTGATGACCCTGACTCCTTTCCGTTTGGCAGTCAGAGTCATGACTCTGGGAGTTGAGTCCCACTTAGAAATTATGACTCTTGTTCAACATACGCCAATATGGCACTTATTTTACCTATTTTGTTTTGCGCAACTCCTGTCTGAGTCATAACTCTTATGTAGTTCTTTGTGGATTATTTCATTCATGAGCAAACCAGAACATATTGCCTGAGTGCGGACCATCGAATGAAATGTGATTGAATGGAAAGTGGGAAATATCATATTCAAATGAAAGCGAGGTACATCACCTACATGTGTCACCTCGACTCTCCGCTACCGATAACATAATACGCTCTACCGATAACATAGTCCGCGCTACCGATGTCGCAACTTTAAAAAAAATTTGCTTTCGCTGCGGGACGTGCAATTGCAACCGCTACTTTGAGAGAGNTACCGATGTCGCAACTTTAAAAAAAATTTGCTTTCGCTGCGGGACGTGCAATTGCAACCGCTACTTTGAGAGAGAAAAATCCTAACGCTACAGCCATCAAATTCCGCGGTGCCGTTACCGCTACTGTGGTAACTAACGGTAACNGAGAGAAAAATCCTAACGCTACAGCCATCAAATTCCGCGGTGCCGTTACCGCTACTGTGGTAACTAACGGTAACTTTTAACTAAAAATTTCTACGCTACTGAGATTAACTAACACTTTCTCGCTACCGCTACTTGTGAGTAAACTTTTTCGTTATCACAAGTTGTCAGAAACTATTTCCCGCTACCGTTATTTTTGATACCAGTACCACGGTCACTCCCACCTTACTTTCGGTAGCGAAAGCTGGACTATCGTGAAACCACTGGCGCATCATAAAGCTACACATGTGACCTTACCTTCTTCCATAAAATAGAATCTAAAATCTTGCCATATTGACTCACACCTCCTTACTAAATTGCTGTGACTTCATTTTCCTTCACTCATTTTCACACCTGATTTTACACGCAGTTTTCAGTATTTTCACTGGAGTTACATTACAAATAATTTAAATTGAAAAGGGTAAAATGAAAATAATTTGAAGACAACGGAAAGAAAGGAAAAGACTACAGGATCCACCACATTTTCATTTTTGATTCCAGATGAAATTACCCACGAAAGGGCTGCGGAAAACTACGAGAAGGCTGTGGGAACAAACGGGTGGGCTGCTGGAACCCATGGAAGAAATGCGGGAATTCACGGGAGGGCTGCGGGAAACTACGGGATAGATACAAAAACCGACGGAATGGCTACAAAAACCAATGAGAGGGCTGCGGGAACTAACGCAAGAGCTGCGGGAACCTACGGGTTGGCTGCGGGAATTCACGCCAGGGCTGCAGGGACCCATGGGAAGGCTGGAGAAAACTACAGGAGAGTTACAAAAACCGACGGAAGAGCTACAAAAACCAACGAGAGGGTTGCGAAAACACGGGAGGGCTGCGGGAACCCACGAGAGGGCTGAGAAAAACTACGGGAAATGACGGAAAGGTTGCGGGAACCCACAGGAGGGTTGCGGGAACCCAAGGAAGGATTGCGGGAACCCACGTGTGGGTTGCGGGAACTTACGAGTCGGCTGCGACAACCCATGAGTGGGCTGCGTGAACCCACGGGAGGGCTGCGGGAATTCACGTGAGGGCTGGGAACCGACGGGAAAACTGCGGGAAACTACGGGTTGGCGGGAGGAGGGAGTACGGGAACCTACTGAACGGTTGCGTGAACTCGCGGGAGGGCAGAAGGAACCCACGGGAGGGCTGGTGCAATTCTTGCACATATTTGCATTCTTATCTAACAGCGCTAACTTTATATTTTAAGAATATCAATTTTCTTATAAAAATGAGTGGGTAATGAGAATACATTTGGCAACATTCGGATTAGCACACGCTCTCACTCTCTAGTACTCGACTCTCTCACGAGAGGCACAGGCAGTGATGACGTGGATGCTTAGTGTACGCCGGACCCTAGACTACTGCATACACATACACTACTTTTCCTTCTAGAGGTTGAGCCTATCGCGGGGACGATGGCATCTTTCCGAACGACGTGCGACTATGGGAACTCTAGTTGTGACTGGAGTACCCACTGGTGAGACTTGATTTTGAGGTGGTGTGGACTGCACTGGAGCCACGACTGGACTAATGTTTTGGTTAGCTGTTTCTGTCCTANCTTGATTTTGAGGTGGTGTGGACTGCACTGGAGCCACGACTGGACTAATGTTTTGGTTAGCTGTTTCTGTCCTACCTGGTGGTGAAGTGTAAGCAAGAAGGGGCAAGGGGGATAAAGTTTTGGTTTTCTTTAATTAATGGGGAATGGGAAGGGTATTTTTTGGGTTTCGGGGAAGGGTCGGGATGCGTCAGGGTTGGGGTAAGGAAATGGTTAGGTTTTTGGGGATATTTCTNGTCAGGGTTGGGGTAAGGAAATGGTTAGGTTTTTGGGGATATTTCTTAATTTACTTTTACTGATTAATTAAGGGGGAAGGGACAAGGAATGGGGACTCAGAGGTCAAGGGGTCACTCACCAAATGACTTCTGGATCCTTCTGATGGTGGAAGTCCCGGTTCCTTCGTTGAAGAATCCAAAAAGAAGGAAGAGAACAGCAGCAGGCAGGTAGGTGAGTTTTGGGCGGATGGGAAGTCAGAAGAAGACTGACTCTCCTTCTCTTTTTTCCAAAATGGATGGAGCGTCGCTCTGGAAGAATTTCTCCCACACCACATTGCATGGGTGAAAATTTTAAAGGAAGTGGGAATTCCACTTCTCAATCTAACAGAAGCTATAGAATTGGAATCCTGTTCTGGAACTGAATTCTTCAAGTTGGATTCCATTGAGATACATTTTTGCTATCCATCCAGGATGTGATCTACGTGCCTTTTTTAGTCTTGACCTGTGACTGAAACTACAAAAGTAACTGGACCTAAATTTGACTTAATTGTTCCCAATGACCATTTTCCTTTTTTTTCTGANCTGAAACTACAAAAGTAACTGGACCTAAATTTGACTTAATTGTTCCCAATGACCATTTTCCTTTTTTTTCTGAATGAGTTTGAACCCATACTCTTTGACTGATGACAAATTCACGGAAACGAGTCTTCTTATCGACGACTTCTTTTTGACGGAGCTAAGAATGACCAACATTTTTGTCGATACTTGGACGGACAAGAACAAAAAGACTTTTCAATTTCCTTCCCTGTAGAAGTTCGCAATGTGCGGAGCCTGTTGTGGAGTGTGGAGTTAACCTGTCAGTAAACAGAAAACGATGAAGGTTAAGCTTAGGATCTCCCTTTATTAATTGCTTGAATGTTCGTATGAATGTTCAGCTTCTCGATTTGACTGGGGGTGATAAGCGGAACTTGTAGTACTTCGGATACCATCTGAATCACAAAATGATTTGAAATCCATGGAAGTGAAATGTGGTCCAATGTCAGATACNGTACTTCGGATACCATCTGAATCACAAAATGATTTGAAATCCATGGAAGTGAAATGTGGTCCAATGTCAGATACAATCTGATCTGGTATTCCAAAACGGGCAATGCACTCACGAGTTCTTGATATAACCGAGAAACTTGTGGTGTTGTGACCTAAGTTGAACACTTAAGGCCACTTAAAATGGGCATCGACGAGGTTCAACCACATTCTGTTGAGAAATCGTCCTGCAAGGTCGACGTGTTGACGTTACCATGGACGTTCAAGAAATTCCCACGGATGTAAAAAAGAATTGGAAGGATTTTAACGATTTAGACAGCATTAGGTACATGACTTTCCAATTTCTTCAATTTTCTGATTGATCTGAGGTCACCATACAAATTGTCGTGCTAGAGACTTCACACGAACAATGCCTGTATGACATGCATGAAGTTCTTCTAACAAGGTTTGACGAAGNTGTCGTGCTAGAGACTTCACACGAACAATGCCTGTATGACATGCATGAAGTTCTTCTAACAAGGTTTGACGAAGTTTGTGAGGAATAAAAACACGGACTCCCCAAAGTAAAACTTCTTGGATAACTATTAGTTCATTTTGACGAATGAAGTAAGGTTGAAGGATTTTTTGATTCTTGTAACATTGATGGCCAACCGTTGCTAACATAGCGATGAACTGTAGAGAGGAATTTGTCACGTGATGTAAATTGTCACATTCGTTTCAACGTAACAGGTTGCACACTNCGATGAACTGTAGAGAGGAATTTGTCACGTGATGTAAATTGTCACATTCGTTTCAACGTAACAGGTTGCACACTGATGTTAGCTGCTGCTAATGAATGTACTTTTGCACACTCGATTTCGCTGCAGAATTTTGGTGTTGACATTAGCAACATTTACAAGGCATCTGCGTTTCCATGATCTTCGGTTTTCCTGTGGATTATGTTGAAATCAAACTGACTCAGGAAANTTTACAAGGCATCTGCGTTTCCATGATCTTCGGTTTTCCTGTGGATTATGTTGAAATCAAACTGACTCAGGAAAAGCGACCAATTGTGACGACGAGTGGCAACGAACGATGTGGTAGCACTTAAACCAAAAATGTACAACAAAGGTTTGTGATCAGTTATTATAGTGAAGTTTTGACCACATAAAAAATGAAAAAACTTTTTGAATCCGAACACGATGACTAAAGCTTCTTTTTCAATTTACGAATAGGGGGCTCTGCTGTACTGAGAATTTTAGATGNATCCGAACACGATGACTAAAGCTTCTTTTTCAATTTACGAATAGGGGGCTCTGCTGTACTGAGAATTTTAGATGCGTAGGCGAAATGATGTTGTCGAGTGCACTGTGGAATAGAACAACTCCAATTCCTCTCTTAGACGCATCGCAGCTGATTCCGATCGGCTTAGACTGAGCATGGTGCGCTAAAAATTTACTAAAGGACAATGAGCTCTTCACTTTATCGAAAGCGAGTTGACAATTGTGTGTCCAAAGCCTAAAAGTGATGGGACAAAACGACAATAAATATTTACCAACCCTAGAAATGATTTTACTTCTGTGACATTCTGATTGACTTAATCGCTTCAATTTTTTCAGGAAATGTGTGAATACCTTCCTTGGTGATTACATGACCAATGAACTTGAGAGACGATTGTAAAAACTTACATTTGGACATTGACAGAAAGTACCTTGCATCACGCACACGTTGTAATATCATCTTGAGGAAAATAAGACGTTGCTGGTCTGTTTTACTGCTGCATAATGAGTAATCCATAAAAGATCCAGACATTGGGATGTACTTCAGCAATCGATCCATAAATTCTTGGAAAATTGTTGGAGATGAAGAGATTCTTTGAGGAAGGACTCGGTATCGAAAGATACCACGATGCGTACTGATATCCAAAAACTTTTGAGACGAGTCATCAAGTTCAATTTGGTGAAATGTATCTGGACCATCGAGACTCGAAAAGTTCTCTCCACCTGCAACTACACTAAATAAATCTTCCGAACGAGCTAGAGGATGAGTGGGATGATGGTGTATAAGCCACCTGAGATTCCCGTAGTCTCATTAGCCCCAAAAACATGTTGTAAGATGTTTCAAGTTTAGCTCTGCTGCTTTTGTTACACATTGCCATAATGTGTACTATTGCTTCTGCTTTACTTATGTATTATCTGATAAATGTGAATATGGATTAAAATGTATAATATTGTTTGTGAAACTGAATCACATTATAATATAATGGTACAATTAGTTTAGTGGATGACTCATATACACATCTCACTCATTCTCATAGTACGGTTTCAAACTTGCGCAATCTTAAAATTTTAATTGCTTGTTGCAATGTAGTTATTTTTTTACTAAAAGTGAATAAATTAAAGTAATTTTTTTCAGTGATAAAATTATAATTCTCAACTGATTCTTACTCAAGACAATAAAGCTCATTTAAATCAGCCTACCAGTCTGTCAGATCGGTAGATCCGGGCTGGGAAACTGATGCTAAATGCATTTCACATGAAATTTTCAAACACATGCAGCACTTTGTATCGCAACAACATTTGAGGATTGTGTGTGAAATTTTAAGTATCAACACAATGAGTATAAAGTTATCATTCGAATAAGGCAGTTGGACTCTCAGTCCCAAAAAATTGAAATTGTACCTACTCAATTAGTAAGCTTTAGATTGTAGAAGCTATTAGGTTCAATACTTCATTTAACTAAACACATAAGCAAATATTTTATATGACTAATCACAGGCAACGTTTGGAAATCAACACGTGAACGGCATTGGCATTTTAGGCCAAGGCCGTATCTCGTTGATCCAACGTATGTTTTTGGTTCAGTCTAAAAACCATATAAATAGGCTCCCTCAGAGCTAATTAGGATCTCACTTCGAGATCGGTAAAACAACATCATCTAAATAAACTCTGTCCCACATTACCCGGGACTTCAACTAAAATCATCATCTTCTTAACTATCTTCATTATTAAACCAACGATTGATTCTTATTAAAGAAATAACAATTCAACAATGGTGGAGATGACTCGCATCAATCAACCTACCTACTTTCACTTATAAAAACAGATGCACAACAAAGAAAGGAATATTTTTTCGTCATCAGATCCAGGAATCCGCACATCTAAGCGAATACAAGGATTAGCACCACGTCCAATTAATGAACCTCCTCCGAGAAACATCAACAAAACTATTTCATCCATTCAAAATTTCGCATCATCAGCAAAAACTCTCCAAGTAGAAAATAATGAAACAGAACAATTAGCAGAAAAAAAAACCTCATTTCACTCATCCAAACCCAACAACGATATAGTACCGCGGACATCAGAGAGAGAAAAAGTAAAAAATACTCAGCAACAACCGCGGACACCAAACAACACACTCAACCAACTAACATCGGAAAATATCAACACGCAGCAACAACCGCGGACATCAAACAGCACAACTACACAAATAACACAAGAAATCATAGCCAACACGCAACACCAACCGCGGAAAACACAAAATAGATTAAATACTATGGAGCAACCTACAACCGCACCAATCTACCTTCGAACCGACAAAAAACCAACATTTCGACAAAATGTTACTGAAAAAAGCTTCAAAAATTACATCATCAAATTCGAAGCATGGGCCACCTCTTTAAAATTAAATGAAAGGGAAAGAAAACAACAACTCTCAACAGCCATCAAAAATCCCGGAGAAGAGCAATGGTTTTCCATCTATCGATCAAAAATTGATGACAACACAGCATGGGACACCTTTAAATAAAGTTTTTTGGCAAACTGCCCAAAAGACCAAGAAGAGAAAGACCTCAAAATGGTTGATATTAGCAACCATCACCAAGAGATAGGAGAAAATTCCGTTTCATTTATCACACGTCTCAGGTACCTCTTTGGAGACAATTGGGCAACCTATAAGGAAGATGAACTCTGCGAGGGGATCATCAAACAAATGTTACCACTTGTTCGACGATTCGCTCAATACCGTGGATTACCTAGTACTTTGGAAGACCTAATGAAAATAATCGAAGAGTACGAAGGAAAAGGAATGAGAGAACTCGACCAACAACCCAAAGCTAATAATCCACTACAATCTATGACACCAATAAAACACGACCCTACAGAACAACTAGTAAAAGCACTAAAGGAACTAAATATCAACTTAATACAATCAAGGAATCATCTCAACCAGCACAACCCAAGGGCACTTCAAGGTCAACAGCCACCATTTCGACAGCAATCAATCCAGCGAGCACAACAAAGACCCTATTACACCAGTAACCAAAACAGAATATTCACCAACCAGCTTCGATGCTATGTCTGCAATAAAATAGGTCATGTGTCAGCCACATGCTTCTACAACCAACGCAACCACCGTGGTAATCACACTACTGGTGGATACACCGGGCAAACCAGGAATACATCTAGATATCCTCAACNGACCAACGCAACCATCGTGGTAATCACACTACTGGTGGATACACCAGGCAAACCAGGAATACATTTAGATATCCTCAACCAAAAAGCTTCACTCCATTTCCCCAGAATCAACAAACAGGAAGGCCGCATTACCAATCGTTTTCAAGTAATCAGGGAAACGACCAGCGGCGGGCCAATTAAGGTCCGCCTACCCACAATTAAGGTCCGCCTACCCACAATTAAGGTCCCCCTACCCACAAGTCAGGTCCGCCTACCCACAATTAAGCTCAACTCACTCGCAAAATAATGCTTCAAAAAACTTGCACATAATAAATAAGCACCTCATTCAAATACAAAACAAACCTATACTAAAAACTACAACACAGGATGGAGGACAACTCATAATCCATGGCAAAATTGGAGGAATAATAAGAGGTTTAATCATAGACACAGGAGCTATGGTATGTCTCATCGATTACAGAATCAGCACCAAATGTGAAAAATTTTCAAACAACTTTATCAACCTTGGACAACTGAAAGACCCGTTAGCTGACAAAGGAATAGCAATCACACCTATAACTATCGGTCAACTCACAATCAACTATCCATGTCTAGTAGTAGAAGACTTAGGTTTTGACTTTTTACTAGGAATCGATTTCCTGGAAAAGTTCAAATTCAAAATCGATTTACAGAAACGAGAATTAGAATCACCTGAAGCCGGAATCATACCAATCATCAGTCCAGCATCAAATACATGGCAAGACCACAAAATCCAAGCAGCATCAACAAAACAATTAATCATCGGAGCCAGAGAAAAAACATGCATTCCCAGTAGATCGCAAACAATCATCAAAATCGAGCCAACTCTATTAAAACACACTGAGGAACGAGTCATCATCGGTTCTAAAACAGCTTACTACAAAAACCAACTACTCATCCCCAACATGCTGATTAACGGCGCAACACAAGCAATCATCATAACCAACCCATCCTATCAGGATAAATGGATAACCAAAGGTTTTATCATAGGCAAGGAAGAAATCCAAAAAATAACCTCAGCAAAAATCAACACGATATCAGTAGAACAACAAAACTAAATAAACACCAATCCAGACTTAAATACAGCAGACAAAGGAAAAATCATGAATATAATCAACAAATACCATAACGTATTTTCTTGGGACCCACAACACATCGGAAGAACAGATAAATTAAAGTTCACCATAGACACAGGAGACCATCCACCTAAAAGAATTCGACCATATCCAGCATCCGAGCACGCCAGACAAAAAATTCAAGAAGTAATCAACAAAATGCTAGATCTAGACCTCATCGAACCTAGCGATTCACCATGGTCAGCAATAGTACATCTAGTTCCCAAAAAAGGCAACACTTAATCTTTTAGATTCACAACAGATTTTCGATTCTTAAATAGCATTACAAAAAATATCACAGCATATCCACTCCCACTAATCAACGATATACTAGCAAGACTTCGATCAGCAAAATACATCACCGTCATGGATCAAAAATCAGGATTTTGGCAAGTCTTACTCGACGAGAAAGACAAGGCGAAAACAGCTTTTGCAACACCAGAAGGCCTATACCAATATAAAGTACTCCCCATGGGCATATCTGGAGCTTCTGGACATTTCAGCAAACTCATGGATCTCATCCTTACCGGTCTAAAACCTGAAACTGTGACAACTTTTATTGATGATATCATAATATTCAGCGAAACTATCGACGAACACACCACAAAACTGGAGAAAGTTTTTACACGCCTTACAGACGAAGGACTTACCCTAGCACCAAGCAAATGCCGATTCGCCTACAAAGAAACCAATGTACTAGGATTTCTAGTAGGCAACGGACACATCAGAATGGACCCAGACACCATCACTGGAGTAAAAACCTTCCAAGGCCATCAACGACAAAGCAACTACAAAGAGCACTAGGACTTTTTAACCACTACAGAAGATTCATCGAAAACTATGCAACCAAAATGGCACCACTTCACAAACTACTCAGCAAAACCGAAAAATTTGCATGGGGCAAGGAACAAGAAGACACATTCAACGCAGCCAAAACCACCATTACTTCAGCACCGGTTTTAGCACTCTTCCAACATGGTCTAGAAACGATACTCAGGACAGACGCATCCACTATAGGCATAGCTGGAACTCTCTTCCAACTCCAATATGGGATTGAAAACCCTGTCGCATTCGTACGCAGAGCACTAACACCAAGCGAAGCAAAATGGACAACTACAGAGTTGGAATTGCTAGCAATTCTCTACTCACTGACCAAATTACGACAATTTACACATGGCCACAAAGTTAAAATCTTCACAGACCACCACGCTCTTTGTTGGATATTAAAAGCTAAAAAAGAAGAACTCAGTCCAAAACTAGACAGAATGGCTTTCAAATTATCTGAATTCATCATAGATGGCATTCATTACATTAAGGGAAGTCAGAATCACGTCCCAGATGCCATGTCCCGCTGTCCAGCACCACCAGATATAAAAACACTAAGTCCAACCCACGAAGACGAAGATGATATTATACAAATTCTTTCAATTCAGCTCAACAACATTGCGTTGCAACAACTACAAGACCCTGATATCGGAAGAATCTTTGCGAAACTGAACCAAGGGGATCAGCCAACAACCCAAAAATTCGTCATCAACGACAACATAGTATACCACATCAATAAATACGGCAAATCACAAATTTACATACCTAATTCTATGAAAACAGATATTCTCCATTCTTCACACGACGACCCACTCAGCGGACATCTAGGGTTTCACCGAACATATCACAAAATTAGGCAAAAATATTATTGGAAGCAATTGAAGCACGACGTACACACGTATATAGCAACCTGTCACAACTGCCAGTCAAGAAAAATTCCATGACAACAAGCATACGGCAAAATGCAATTCATCAAAGTACCGGAAGAACCATTTGCACATATACAAATCGACGTAATGGGACCATTCACCCGAACATCATCACAGAAAAAATATATCGTCACCGCTATCTGCTACCTAACAAAATGGATAGAAGCAAAAGCCATCAGGGAAGCCACAACTGAAGAAATAGCTAAATTTGTCATCGAACAAATCATATGCAGACACGGGTGTCCAAGCATCCTTCAATCAGATAGAGGTACAACATTTACTAGCAAACTATTCCAACTCATCAATAATTTCTTAGGAATCAAGCACAATATGAGTACAGCATACCATCCTGAATCCCAAGGTCTCGTAGAAAGATCTCATGGAACACTAACAGATTGTATGTCCATGTACACCAGCAGCAACCAGAAAGACTGGGACAACTTTCTACCACACATCATTTTTGCTTACAACACTACAATTCAAAAAACCATAAAAATGACACCATTCTTTCTTATCCATGGTAGAGAAGCTATTTTACCATTAGAAGCTCAAATTCCTACAACACAAACATTCAAAACTATGGAAGACCTCATGGAAAGAGTCCATGACGCAAGACTCTTAGCTAAGAACTTCATAGAAAAAGAACAACTTCGTTACGCACAAAAATTGGACAAATTTAGAATATCACACGAATTCCAACCAGGAGATGATGTCATGATTAGGAAATTCATCAAGAAGAAAGGACTATCATCAAAACTATTTCATCAATTCCATGGACCTTACAAAGTACTAGAAAAAAATCAGAAGTCAACTACTTTGTCAAAGCAACAAGGGGGAAACGCAACTATAAAGAAACGGTTCATATAAGTAAAATGAAACCATACTCTCAACGAGAAGACTCTACGTATGAGAACAACTATACTCACGTGGAATACTTAAAAGACACTGTAACAGACGAACCAGCAAAACTGCATAACCAAGTCGACGGAAATTTTGACACTCGCGACTCAGGAAAAAAGGATCAGGAATTTAGGTCAACAATCGACAACATCAGCACAACTCCTGAATCACCACATTTAGAGCAAATAACATCTACTGCATACATCCAAGACCCTATAAATACGCTAGAGGAAGCATCAACAAATCACCAGTCTCACTATAACCTCCGAAGGAAGAAGATCATCAACTACAAAAAATAGAAACATCACTCAACCACTAAACCAAACAGTTAATCAGCAAACAACGCACTAGAGCAATTGGACCAACATCATGAACCCCAGTAGAACGAGAACCATCGAGAGACACCTAAAAACTATCAATACCTGCACCAATCAAATCTTTGAAGTGGTGACAGGCGACGATTGGTTCAACCCGCATGAAACCATCAAACCCAAAATCGACATCATCAATGACGGCATCAACAGCATTTCTAAACTCATCCATAAATATAAAAGGCATCAACGAGTACAACTCACGGACAACACCGGCACCATGCACAAGGACATAATACACACGAAACTAAACACATTGAAAATAAGGCAGGAAATACTAGATCTAGCAGAAGCCACGGCCAAAGAAGTCACGAGGAGAATTAACTGAAGGGACCCAGAGGACTGCAGCCTCTCCGACAGCAAACCTTCATCACGACTCCCCAAATTAAAGCACATCATAATGCTCACCCTGTACATCCTACTCATGATAGTAGTTACCAGCACCAAAGCCGACGGAATAGAAATAAGCATTTCAAAAGGAGTACACATTTCAAAAATTGACAACATTTACCCCTACGAAAGCAGCATCCCAATTCTCTACGAATTCAACACACCACCGGAAACAGTGTTGGAAATCTACAACAGAGAACGGACTGAACTACAAACAATATTGATGACACCTTAGAAAAAACTCATCCTTTCCTAGCCACAGGCATCGCAGATCCAGAAACTCGACCTAACGACATAAGAAACAAAAGAGCACTTGACTTCATAGCTGAAGGCTATGAATGGTGCTGCGGATTTGTTTCTACTTAAACCTTCAACGAATTAAAAAAATCTGAGAAACAGCTCGAAGAATTAACATTACAATTAAAAGCTCAAGTTCTACAAAAACACGAACAAACAATCCAAGTAACCAAAATTATCGATGACTACTCTACCAACGTCAACATCATTCTTCAACAAGCTCAAGATCAAACTGGCTAAGACATCAATCGACTTGTACTGGAAGACGAAAAAATAGAAGCAGTTACCCAGGACATTACAGCAAACTTAGTACGAACATCACAACTATCGATGACTAGCATATTTTCATCATCTTGGCAAAACATCGTAACAGAATAACGCAACGGACTCATCCCTCACCTTATAATTACTACCACAATGCTCGTGAAAGATCTTCAACTCATCCAAATAGAGATTAAAAAGAATAGATATCAACTCGCAATCCCAATCAGACAAATCGGAAATTACTTCCAAGAGAATTCAAATTCTTTACCATTTCTACTACACAATTCTTATACCAACAAAGCATCTGCGAGATACTACAGGACTCAAATCACATCGCAATTTCCAACCAAGGAAATATTTTTCCTATCACAAAAAAAATTGAACAACACTGCAACCTTCATCAATCTCGAACATGCTTCATCCCTGACCACAGTGAAACCCAACTCACGAGACCAACATGCATCAACACAATTATGGACATCGAATCCACAAATACAGAGTTAAACCAAAACTGCTTATTCCAATGTACAGTCCAAACCAACCATACTTATGTCACAGAGATTCAAACACGGACATACCATGTGGTCAACCCAACGGAAACTCTAACCATAAATTGTCCATTCGCCAACCACACAATCCCAATTCTGAAACAAGCAGGAGCACACGTAATAAATATGCCATGTCCATGTCATATGTCCAATTCTGCAGGCAAAATTATCATCTCTACTGGATTTCCATGCCCTAACAATAATAACAATCAATGGGAAATTACACATTCAATTCCAGCCGCATGGACCAATCTGAAAGAAGCCAAGGTTATGGACGAAAGTCGATTCACTAATCTCACAGACATTCTGAACCAGGATTGGCACAAACAAACTGACCATCTCAACATATCTTTAGACCCACTTACAACCTTACCCACCTCTCCCAACTGGGGAGATGTACAGCTCATACACAACCACTTCTCCATCTTCCCCTACATCTTAATCATTGGAATTCTCATATGGGCAATATATATCACACTCAAAGTAACAGGATCAACCCTTCTCCTACCTTTCCTCCCAATGGCACGTGGACAATCTGACACTCTACTCGTATTAGAAATTATGGATGACATAATCCTACTCATCATTTGGTTCACAATCATATTACTCATCATAATGATCCACATAAAAACTCCACGGCAACCACTCAGAATCCATTATAAAGGAAACCCAGAAAAACCCAAACCAGTAACCCAACGGGAAGCTATAACAACGCAGGATATCGAAATAACCCCTACAACCATCTTCTACTAAGCATTTAGTATGAAGGCGGACGGACCACAGATCACAAGACCAGCCACAAAACCTAAAATCACATTTAATTAAAAAAAAAATAATAATAAAAAAACGATCCACATTTAATTCATTCACCGTACTATGAATCCTTCAACCCACATCAAATTATATCCATTCTAATCCAACATGGCACACCCTACCCAGCGACCAGCCACCTCTGCATCCACCACCGAATTAGCCAACGAGAAATTGTATTGGAAACAATTTGATCAGCTTAAGGATGCTAAACATGGTATGTTCGTACATATCAGTAGGAGACTCGNGATCAGCTTAAGGATGCTAAACATGGTATGTTCGTACATATCAGTAGGAGACTCGGCCCCCTGGAACAGCAGCAAACTCTTAACACTAATACCATCCGGTCACTCTCCCGTACAGTTGAAGAACTAAAAAAAACACACCTTCTACTCCTAAACCATCCCTTACTATCATTTCTCAACAAAATCTACCTGTCATCACTCACACAAAACCAAACATCACATCACGGCACCATTTACGGGCTACCACAACCACCATCTCATCACGCCCTAAACGTATTCACCCTGTCGACATGTCCACATACATACAACAAAAAGCACCAAAAATTGCTAAAACTAACAACCATCAGAACGTTGCACACACACCCACCAACAAACATCAACACAATCCACCGGAAACTATAACAACGGATTCTTCCCCATCATCCGAGTCCAATGACGACTCACAAGAAGCATTCTCGGCATAATTTACAACAATTGATACCAACTCTTCCTATGTAAACCTCACCAAATCAACACATTTACTACCATTCATCTACTCAATCATCACCATCAACTACATCATGTCTGACAACACGGACTTCACTAGATTCTGGAACCAATTCCACCTTCGCCACAGGCTAGAAGAAGAAAACACCACCAGCATCTTCCAACAACTTACTGAATTACGTCATCGCATCCAGGTTCTTGAAGNGCTAGAAGAAGAAAACACCACCAGCATCTTCCAACAACTTACTGAATTACGTCATCGCATCCAGGTTCTTGAAGAACAAAACGGCATCATACCTCACACACCTCCCACCACCACCAATACAGGTACACAAACACCGGTTACTTTCATCACCCCGACACGCCACCATTCCTCATCCCATCAGCGCGTCACCAGATCATTCACACGTGGCAGGCCGAGCAACTCCTCAGCAGCCATCAGAGCGGCCACTAGGGGACTCGTACCTGGTTTACCTGCACGACCACTTTTCACCACTTCCACCTTTAACACCACTTACCGATCCCGGCACTCGTCATCATCCTCACAAACCTCATCAACCACTTCATCATCAACTCTACCTTTATCTTCATCATCAACTCTACCTTTATCTTCACCATATACTCCGCATCATACTAACACACCTACAAAGCAACACATGGACACCGACCTAGGCACAGGATTCATCCATGTACCACTTGCTCATCAAGCATCAACTTACATAAATCTCCGTAACTGTAACTAAATTACTATCAGTTTTACCCAATTTTATTTGCATTTTTTCACTCTATTCCAAGCTTTACTATCAATATTCATTGAAGTACGTTCTATTCTATACTGCCTGTCCAATATTCTTGGGACAATCATCTTTACAGCATAGGAGTATTAAGTTCAATACTTCATTTAACTAAACACATAAGCAAATATTTTATATGACTAATCACAGGCAACGTTTGGAAATCAACACGTGAACGGCATTGGCATTTTAGGCCAAGGCCGTATCTCGTTGATCCAACGTATGCTTTTGGTTCAGTCTAAAACCCATATAAATAGGCTCCCTCAGAGCTAATTAGGATCTCACTTCGAGATCGGTAAAACATCATCTAAATAAACTCTGTCCCACATTACCCGGGACTTCAACTAAAATCATCATCTTCTTAACTATCTTCATTATTAAACCAACGATTGATTCTTATTAAAGAAATAAAAATTCAACAAAGCACTACACAATTATGTTATATATTGATATATAAAATACAAACATAATTTTGTAGTGATACTTATACATAGTGCTTACTTTATACTGTGGTTCTTGCTCATAAATATAGTNTACAAACATAATTTTGTAGTGATACTTATACATAGTGCTTACTTTATACTGTGGTTCTTGCTCATAAATATAGTTTTATGTTAATTTGCCTAGCATACAATCAAATAATTATCTATAAATGTTTAACCCAAACTTCATTCTACCTTCAGATGTAATGAGTTTCCATATTTTTTNATCAAATAATTATCTATAAATGTTTAACCCAAACTTCATTCTACCTTCAGATGTAATGAGTTTCCATATTTTTTCCCCCATTCCTTTCTTCGTAAAAATGAAAATAGAAAAAAAATTCCGATATTGAATTTTTAGATTAAATTNTTTTTCCCCCATTCCTTTCTTCGTAAAAATGAAAATAGAAAAAAAATTCCGATATTGAATTTTTAGATTAAATTTGAAGTTCACTCACTTTGAGTGTATAATATATATATAATATATACAGAGAGAGTTTTTAAGGGTGTTACGGAGATACCCCACACTTCACCCTTTCATCTACCTAAAGAGAAAGTTTTAAATCAGTGAGATTTGAGAAAATTGTGGAGTGGGTGTGTGCATTACGTGGGTGAAAGGGTGTTNGAGAAAGTTTTAAATCAGTGAGATTTGAGAAAATTGTGGAGTGGGTGTGTGCATTACGTGGGTGAAAGGGTGTTGTGTTGGGTATCCCCGTAACACCCTTAAAAACTTGCTCTGTATATGTATATAAAGTTTTAAATGCTTGTCTGTTTCCTGGGAAAAAACTCTAAAATGAAATAGATCCAACTTTGTCATAATAATTCTTCAATGAATAATTTCTAAATTCCTAATAATGAACAAATCTAAATCTTTTATTTTCACAATATTGTGGCATGGCAAACATTCGGATATTATTTGCAAGTTTGAGGAAAACGGTACTCCTTTGTGGCGAGAAGTGATATCATAAATAGGAGTGTTTTTCGTCGCCACGGGGGGGGGGAAACGGGTTCATTCGACTTTTTACTCTGAGTATAGAAAGAGCTTTGGACGTAGTTGTCACTCTTTGGCTNAAGAGCTTTGGACGTAGTTGTCACTCTTTGGCTTATAGTTTAGGACAATTGTTTGCTTTTTCTGTTGAAGGATTTCTGTTGTGGTAAGAACTAATTTTAATTAAATATTACTTTAATTGAATAATAAATACATTTAATAATAATAATGATCAGGCGAAAGATGTCCGTTCCGTTCCGTGTTTATTGTTATGATTTGGCCGATGGCCCAGAGAGTGAACCAAAGAGAGAGGCCTAGAGAGTGAACCCAACCCCATTCTACATCAGAGCATCCCATAGTACAGGTACTAGGTACCTAACTCAGAGAGAGCGCCAGGGCTGAGGACCCAAGCTCGCCCACACACAACTTAGTCTCATGGGACTACCCGAAATCTAGTATAGTACCCCAAAATTAATAACGTAGGGAACCACCCAGTAACCATTAGACCTATTTGACAAACCAACCAATTTAGTTACCCTATCCGGATTCATTCGATAAGTTTNCACCCAGTAACCATTAGACCTATTTGACAAACCAACCAATTTAGTTACCCTATCCGGATTCATTCGATAAGTTTGAAATAATTAGCCCATCCCTTGCATATAAACTTTGAATAGTTAAAATTAACACCGGGCCACAATATTTTGGTAAAAAAACAATATCGGCTTGCCATAAATAGTTTATACCAGGGGTGGTGACCCTTCTAAATCTAAATCTTACCTTCCTGGGTTTATGTTTTGTATAGGAGTCCTGAGTTAATAAGTATTGAACGGCTTTCTNAAATCTAAATCTTACCTTCCTGGGTTTATGTTTTGTATAGGAGTCCTGAGTTAATAAGTATTGAACGGCTTTCTTTTCGGATACTCCAGAAATTTTGCTCAATTGGTGAACACTGCTTAATCCTCCAGACGATTCAATTTGTTTATATACTTTATCAATCTGGTCAAAATTCATATTTATTTTATTCTCCGTACAACTACAGATTAGTGGTTAGTACTAAACTACTTTGAAGCTACTAACATTGTAGCTAACACTTGACAACACGGAATCATGACTACAAGATTTTATTCGTTTGATGTGGTTGTAAATTCTCCCAGACCCTTAGAGAAATTGATATTAAAATTATCTCTTACAAATTGTAAAACAATTGAATCATTATTCTCCAGTCTAGTATGGCTAAAACGATGCAGCACGTCTTTATAGCTAAAACCATTAGTTCAATGAATTAGATAGTAAATACAGAAATGTCCATATTTATTGCTTGTTCCTAATTGAATTTTATAAATATTGTAGTGAACTTTTTTACCATTCTTTCTCAAGAATTCACTGAAGATAGAGTTATAAAATGAAAGCGACATCGCACAACTGTCAAAAAATTCAATGTCGTTGGAATTTTTCTCCTTAAATATTGCCAACCAATGCAACCTTGGCTCACTTGACTACAATTGCAAAATCCTTCTCGTCAAATTCTTGAAGTGCATTAGAAACAACAAATGTTAAATTGGGTTTCCTTATACTGATCTGTAATATCTTGCTTATGTCCAATGTATTCATGATAATACAACACTTTGACAAAATCTATCAATCTCTAGAACTCCCTGCTGCTCGAATAATACTATACAGTGAATTGATTTGGTCAAAGATTTAGAGAAATGTATTTCAATTTTCACACTTCCAAATTTCTCTAAGTTGAGCAACGCTTTGTTTCCGGTAGGCTGTTGTATTGCAAATGCAAAAAGAGCGTTGTTATTTTTGTAGCTATCCTGATCAAACAAAAAACCTACGTCCTGACCAGCAATACCAGTGCTAGTGAATAATAGATAATAGGCCAACAAGCACTCATTTTGACCAAAGTTCAATGTAAGTGATCGAATAGGCATCGAAATATTATTAAGGCTGACGCACAGATTTCTAATGTTAAAATGGTGAAATCGAAAAAGGTTGGAACTGATATCTCCATTGAAAGACATGCTATCCACAAATCCAAGTATAATTCTTGACGATACTGTATTCAGGAATAAATTTCCCTCAGCCGCAGAAGAACTTCCTTGTGAAATAGTAAAGTACTTCAGTTTTGTATTCTTGTAAAGATATTGAGCAATTTCGCCTTTCTCCAACAATTGCTGATGTGCCAGTATGATGCTCGGGAATGGAATCTGCTTCCTGATGTAAAAAGTTGCTGATGTTAGCTTAATAATTGCATCTTCTGTTGCAGTTCCAGAAAACAGTGCAAATGCATCTGATGTGCGAGTCAAGCAAAATCGAATATTGACGTCATTTAAAATGTATCGATGCTGAGTGGCTAAATTAAACCTAAGTTTGTCCAAAAGCTCGACTTGTCTCGACTTGGAAACATGTTCCTTTCTTTTCTTCCAACCCAAATTAGTGTCTGCGGCAATACCTCCATTTGTATCCTCAAAGTAGAGCGCGCATCCACCTTGCAAAGTTTTGTAATCGTTTCCATATGACAAGAGGGTTTCAATATATGCTCGATACGGATATCCGTTGTTGCTTGTAGAGACCAACTTTTCGTTGAAATAAATGTCTAGTTGGGAGAATAGAAAATGGAGGAGCAAATTAGTTGTACCAATCGTTGAAGAATTTGAGAGGTTTGTTCCATCTTTGTTTGTAACTCTCAGCTTTACATAAAAAAAACTATCACACAAGTCCAAATAATGATTTCCATTTCTTGGAATTTTAAACTCAATCTTATTTGTAGAATCTTGGACATTCACACGTCGTGTCGGTAGATGGGATTGAAAAGATATCCACCTTTCCTCGGATAGCTGGTTTTGATAACGAATGGAGTAGCCACATTATGAAAAAATATCAAATTTTGTCCGTTTTGAAGATGTTTTCTGCAAAGATATTTTTTATTTTTTTTTGCCTTTGATTGTCTAGTAACAGGATGCTTGTTAGCTTTACTCGAAAGCTTTTTTTTCACGCTTTGAACGAATTTTGCTTTGGTTCTTCCAGCAAATCCTTTCCCAGTTTGTAGTGAATTAACTGCCTAATTCAAAATTCCTGTTCCTACGTTTTTGAAGCAGCTAGCACCGTTTCTTTGAAGGACAGACTTTACAGATTCTTCCGCCGTTGCGATATCAGAAACTGTTCTGAGAGCAGCTTCTTTAGCGTGAGGTAGGATATATCTCATTACTAGTGGTATGGTATATTTAGCAATTTCTCCAAGAACTGAACCTCATCCAGCTCCGCTTTGTCTAACCCCGTAAAGTACAGGGATCCCTTCACCAATGTGTTCTTTGAGTGTGTGATAATAGTGATCGTGATGAAAAATATATTTTTGTCTCATTGTATCAGCAATTGAAATATGATGTCTATGGAGTATGGAGTTGAACTAAATGAATTCGTTAGCTGATAAGTACAAAATAAACATATATGTACCAGGGTGATTGAACCTTTGTATGGCTGATCGTAAACATTATTTATTATCACTCCGCGTAAAAAAATTAGAAATGACATTTTTGTAAAAACAAAAACATTGAATTTAACCAGAGACCGTCAATAAATGAATCTAGTACCGGCAAGATCATTCTAGTTGATGCATAAGTAATTCTAATATAACCACTTGATACATCGTAAGAGCAGCAGGTTAAAGCAGTATGTTTCCCACTCACAAAAAGTTGTTCTGGGATCATTTACTATAGCTTCATGCTAATTCGTCTAATTATTTGATTGCTATACACAATGCACATTCTTTTTTTCCTTAAAAGTTCTAATTAATTAAATCACTGCAATGGCACATTCTTTCTTCCTGTAAAGTAATATTTATAAATAAAAATGATACAAAATAAATAAAGAAAAATGAAGCAAAAAATGACTTTGATGAAATAGTAACTAATGCGACAGCGACCACTACCTAACAGCTTCGAACCGGTAACCAATATATATTTAACTTGCCGTGTTAGCCACTATTGAATGGGTCCCAAAACACTTTCCGGATGACCTTTTTTGGTCTTAAATTAAAGAGGAACCATTTCTGCGTAAACTCATACCAATTAAACATTTATTTGGTATGAGTTTACGTAAGAATATTTAAATTAATAAAAGATGAGTCAAAATTGCCTACAAAAGACTAAACATTTTCATACAAAATTATTAGACTCACAAAATGTAGCATTTTATTCCAGTTCGCGCTTCAATTTTAGCATTTGACAGCTTATTTAGTGTATGTGGGTTGACTTGGCCCTATTCAAATGATTTTAAAAGCTTTCCTTTTGGTGTGACTGCTAAGTTATTTAAATCACTGAAATTTTGATACCGAATCCATAATCTAAAGTCGGTAGTTTGTTATAATTAACTTACGATCTTAAATCCCAAGAAACAATTGAGGAAACCGAAAAATTAGTGAGTGCACTTATACAGTGGCTGTCAGAAATAAGCAGATATTGGAGAAAATTTTATCCTCACCAAAACTACATTAGAATCATAAATCGTCCGCAAAAATTAGACTACTAATTTTAGATGTTAAATAATAATTTAACATCTAACTATAAGTGAATTAATATTCCATTCAATGACAAAGTTACATCTAAATATTTGTTCTACCATTTTGGCTCACATTTTTCAAAGTCAAAGAAATAGAAAAAGAAAACTAAAAAAAGAAAGAAAAGTTTTATCAAATGAAAGAGAAGATAAAAATACTATAACTTATAACAACTAACTCATACAAACTAATTACTATCATGATAATAATAAAATCATATAAACTATATACTATTATGATAATAATACTATCATACAAAATAAATACTATTATGATAATAATAATATATGTATTGAATGAACTAAGAGAGGAGCAAACCAGATTAAGGTAGAGCCTTTTTTATTAGTATCTTATCCTATCACATTATCCCCTTTTCTATATTTGACAATATCCTTATTGTCTAAACTAATTTTGGGGGAATTCTAGTACAGCCATTAATAAGTTGATTTTTCTCCTTGCATGCATAACATTTTCTGATGAGAAATTTTTCTCTGCGGTGTTACGTTTTTGCCTTCTGGCACCATGATGGGTTCCTTTGTTGGCTGTTTTGTTGTCTCTGTAAGAAATAGCAAATCCTGACGGGATCTTACAATGATGTAAGGCGCTTTAATCACGACTTCCCTTGATTGATGATTTTTTTCCTGGCTCGGGACTATTATGGATGAGCTGTTTCCATTACCTTTGTTGACTTCTGTCCGTTGTTTCGGAATCATTGTAGTCACCATTTGGGCAGAATGTGTTGGCTTCCTTAGAACAGCTTGAGTTTCGATTCCCTCACTATTTTTTTCCACTGTCCATGAAAACATGACCCTCGGTCGATCCACAGCTTGTGGAGGAATGACCACAGGTAGAACGGCTCGTTTCAGGATTCCCTCTTCATCTTGTGTAGTAGTTTCATTACAAAACAGCTCTGCCCAGTTCATAATTTCCATGTCCGTGCTTTTTGCTAAAAGGACAAAGAAAAGAAAAGAAAATAAGAAAACACATTTCTAGTCACTGCTAACGTATACCAGTGTCTTCTACTAACACATTGTAGGTGTGTCTCTTTTAACTAACAAAAAGAAAATAAAAAGATATCTTGAATGTCTTGATGCCATTATGTCTTGAATTCATGAAGAATCAGGCGAATACCTTTTGCCTGGCTTCCTTGTTCTTTTTGAGCGCCGGAGATTTCTGAAGCCTGAATTGGCTTTTTGAGGATTGGATAACCTTAACCTTACCAGCCAGTCCTTCTATACCTTCCAGAAACGCTCTGGAAGCATCAGTTTCATGACAGCTTTTGGTCAACGGACAATTTTTTGGGCTATTTTTGGGTCCTCTTGTCATTAATTTGAATAATTGAATTATGACTATTTGATGAATAATTTTTTCTACTAATTATTTCTCCCGAAAGACTATTTGTTTTTTTCTAATTTTGATTTTTCATCAAAAGATTAATATAAAAAAGTTTCAGTCCTGGGTTTAGACTTGCCGGTCTGGGCATATCTGGTCACTGGCTGATTTGTTCTATTTTCAAACGAACTATAGTACTNGGGTTTAGACTTGCCGGTCTGGGCATATCTGGTCACTGGCTGATTTGTTCTATTTTCAAACGAACTATAGTACTTTACCAAGTCGTTTACATGGACAACAATACGTATTTTCCTCTTTGCATCTATTAGCTTTATTTTATAATCTACAGTCCCTACCTGGCCTACAACTTCATAAGGACCAGTTTTCTGTGCTAAGAATGCTTGAGTAAGTCCCTTTTTCCTTAAAGAGATTATACTAAGCACCTTTTCGCCAACGAAAAAGCNTGCTAAGAATGCTTGAGTAAGTCCCTTTTTCCTTAAAGAGATTATACTAAGCACCTTTTCGCCAACGAAAAAGCTAGTAGGAACTCTTTTTTTATCAAACCTGACTTTCGATTTATTATGAGCTTTTNTTTTTTATCAAACCTGACTTTCGATTTATTATGAGCTTTTTGCGAATTACGCTTAGCTCGGCATCTAGTTATTTGTAGATTTTTTGGAAACTGTCTTTCAATTTCCAAATCTGAATGGCAGATCTAAGTAAATAGGTAGCTTAGGTTCGCATACATACACTAAGTGTAAGTAAAATGGACTAAACATAGTAAACTCGTTTTAAGAAGCAGTATATGCAAATGTTGCCGAAGTTAAACATTNTTGCGAATTACGCTTAGCTCGGCATCTAGTTATTTGTAGATTTTTTGGAAACTGTCTTTCAATTTCCAAATCTCAATGGCAGATCTAAGTAAATAGGTAGCTTAGGTTCGCATACATACACTAAGTGTAAGTAAAATGGACTAAACATAGTAAACTCGTTTTAAGAAGCAGTATATGCAAATGTTGCCGAAGTTAAACATTTGTCCCAATCAGTCTGATCTGTTTTCACAAACTTAACAATGATTTTCTTGAGAGTTTGATTACATCTTTCAGTAATACCAATCCTCTGTGGGTGATAAGGTGACGTAAAACGTAACTTATACTTGCTATTTCTCGCTTGCTTCCTTCACAAGCTTAGAAATTAACTGGCGGCCTTGATCAACCACAAACTCTTTAGGAATTAGTGTCTCAAAAGAATGTTACCTTTTATGGCCTGAACAACACTTTCAGCCGTGGCAGCTGGAACTGCCTCAGTCTCCACATAGCGACTAAACTGGTAAACGAAAACCAATGCATACTTATTACCGTTTTGAGAGGTTATAAAAGGACCTATAAAGTCAATTCCTACTCTCTCATATGGTAAACTAACTTCTTCAAAGTCTTGCATCATGCCTTGACCTGGGCTTCTCCGTACTCTATGAATTTTACATTTTGGACAGCTAAAAACAAATATACGAGTATCATCATAAATACTCCTCCAGCAGAACTGTGTTCTGAAAGTTATGCAAGTTCTCGTCATTTACAAATGACCTCCAAATTCATTAGCATGGATATTTTATAAAACTTCTTTTCTAAGTTTTTTCGGGCGAAGAAATCTCCAAGACGTACCTTGAGATTCAAAATTAGCTAAGTACAAAATTCCATTTTGTACACTATAGTCTTCAATATGAGGCATACGTATTTTTAATTTGAATCTTTGACAAAGAAGCTTCTTTCCGCTTCCTCTACATACCTTAAGATTCTCCCCACAAATGGGTCTTCTAACTGTTTTTGTTTTTGATCAACACCATCTAAAACTAACACATTAGATGAATCCATTGATCCAGTTGGATCCACAGTAAATCGAGAGGTCAACATCATTTGCTATTTTTTTGGACGATGCTGGATCATGGACGCATCTGCGAAGCAAAAGACCACCTTGCTAGTCGACCGTGTGAGTGCTTAACCGAAAACAACCATTTCAACGAATGATGGTCCATTTCAACGAATTTATGGAATACACTGTATAGTGTATTCCATAAATATAAGGTCTAAATTTTTGAACTGCGTAGACTACTGCTAAGCATTCTTNATACACTGTATAGTGTATTCCATAAATATAAGGTCTAAATTTTTGAACTGCGTAGACTACTGCTAAGCATTCTTGCTCACTAGCGGTATATATTTTTTCTACGTCAGTCATAGACCTACTAACATAGGCTATTACTCGCGGCTTGCCATCTTGTATCTGAACAAGTGTGGCTTCAAATATAGCCACTACTGTCAGTGTATTTCTGTTTCANCGCGGCTTGCCATCTTGTATCTGAACAAGTGTGGCTTCAAATATAGCCACTACTGTCAGTGTATTTCTGTTTCAGCAGTATCCATGAGAAACGCTAACACAGTGATTAGAACGAGTTTTAATTTATTAAAAGGTTCTTGCTGTTCATCACCCCACAAAAAGGGTTGATCCTTTCTCAATATCTGATTGAGAGGCATAGCAATTTTTACAAAATCTTTTACAAATCGTCTATAATATCCGCACATGATCACAAATGACCTAATCTTCGTTAGAGTTGTTGGCTTAGGAAACTTAGCAATAGCAGCTACTTTTCACTGGTCAACATCTACTTCCTCACTGGATATTACATGACCCAAATATTCTATCTTTGAAGCTGCAAATCGACATTTACTCGTTTTCAAAGTTAAATTAGCATTTTTAATGTACTCGGCAACAGATTTCAGCCTAAATTGGTGTTCTTCAAACGATCTCGCAAATACTATCAAGTCATCTAAATATACCAGGACCATTGTCCCTTTTAGACTTGATAGTATCACATCTATAAGATACTGAAAACTAGATGACGCGTTACATAAGCCCATTGGTAATCTCTTAAATTGGTAAAGCCCATCAGGCGTAATAAAAGCCATTCTCTCTTGATTTTTCTCATCAACTTCTATCTGATAAAAGCCTGAGAAAATATCCAGTACTGGAAAGTACTTGGCATTACTCAATTTATCAAAAGAATCATTAATTCTCGGAAGCGGGTAGGCATTTTTCTTAGTCGCTGCATTGAGTTTCTATAATCAATGCACAAGCGATGGCCTACTCTTTAACATGAGCGGCCCACGGGGAAACAGATTTCTTTACAAGGCCAGCTTCCAAAAGTTCATTACCCTTTTTTACGTTTTCCGCGCTCAACAAATGATGCCCGATAAGGATGAAATCTTATCAGTAACTGATCACCCGTCTCAATTTTATGTTTAAACAAGTTAGTCTTGCCAACCTCTTTTTCATCTGTCACAAAGACATCAGAAAATTCTTCAAACAAATTGAAAATTTCAGTCTGCTCATACCGAGTCAGATTCATCCCGAGCATTACTCCTAACTTCTGTTTGGCCTCTTCGACCAGAGATTCTCGACAGTTCGCTTTAGAAGTTGAGCTTTCCTCATTTAGCAAAAATTCATATGCATTTTCAGGGCACTGTTGCCAAAGTTGTGTTTTTAGCTAAAGTTACTGAGATTTTTCCACTATTAGTGACTCACACATCTGTCACATGATAAACAATGACGATGCAATTCATGAGCAATGGCTCTGGCACCTCAATTTTGTTGAGCTGACTCATGAGCCAGAGCCATGGTCCATGGCTCAACATAAAAAAAAATTTCCCTTTAATATTCACATTTTGCTNGAGCTGACTCATGAGCCAGAGCCATGGTCCATGGCTCAACATAAAAAAAAATTTCCCTTTAATATGCACATTTTGCTAAAAGTGAGAATGACCTAGTGAGAATAAGTCAACACGAATCATAATTATGAACTGGCTAAAGGCAACCTGACGTTCAGTGACCAAAAATTCCGAAAATTAAAAAAGAAGTGATGGTTTGGAAGAAAAAAAATGAAGAATTAGGAGAAAAGTGGAAGAATTTAGGGGAAAAGTTGAGCCATTGAGCAATTTCTCACAAGTTTCGTTGAGCTGGCTGATGAGTCATGGCCAGACATGCGGAAATCAATACGCCATGTTTAGTTTGCGATGTCTGGAGTTTTAAAAATCAGACCTCGTTTGCGACGTCTGGTCTGGATTGTTAACTACCTACATAAATACAGTGAGCTTTTTGATCGGAAACGCACACACCTGATTTACTTTATCCCCAGCAATCCCAATCATCATGCATGGGAGTATGAATTTGCGTTGTTTTATTTAGTGTATGGCATATTTAATTTAAAATACCGCAAAATAACACTTACAATGAACGTTGTGATGATAACTAATGTGTCATTTGTTCAAAATGCCCTCCGTCCATCATTAAACAATGATTAAATAAAAAAATTTTATCCTTCGGGAATTTTTCGATAATCTCAAAACAAAAACGGAACCCTACCAATTTGCACACTATAGCTATGGGCATTCTCGAGGATAATTCCATACTCCAAAATGTCTACAATTNGAACCCTACCAATTTGCACACTATAGCTATGGGCATTCTCGAGGATAATTCCATACTCCAAAATGTCTACAATTTAGAAATAATTTTAAAGTTTTCATTTGGATTTTAACATTTGCTAACGACACCAAACCAAAATTCTGATGACCATATGTGGGATGGGTGGGGGTAATGTAAATCAGGTGTTTGCATTTCCGACCAAAAACACTGTACATACTCTCATGACCATGGCCAACGAATGGGGAAATAAGAATGAGATAGTTTTATCTACTTTAAAATTTCCGCATTCACATATTGGTACTGCAAACAAATTTTACACTAGATATAATGAGATTTTGACGAGCGAGGTCTGAGAATATTTTCATTCCGCATGTATTGTCATGGCTCTGGTTCAAAATTATTACAAGAGCCAGAGCCATGCTCTGGCTCTTGCTCAGAAATTTTCGTGAGCCAGCTCGAGCCAGAGCCATAGCCATGCGAAACACTAATAACTATAAATATTTTGACCTAGCTTTAGGTGGGAAATGCATAGTTGAGATATCGGGGAAACCAACTATACTCTTAACTGGAATGAGTATACGCAAATATTAGGCTATATTAGACTAATTTCCGTAACACTTGAATTAAGAACATATGATACTTCCAAAGTACCATAAAACCTCACGGAAAGCCCGCGGCTTATACATTGTAGTTGAGCGTTAACTGGTTCAATGCAGCTTTTACATGAGGGCGGCCTATGTCATATTTTAAGAAAAACACCGGGTTGAGTCATGCGAACAATCTTTTTTAGTGTTTTCGAGCATGGGCACTTTATTTATTAAGATCCTGAACAATAGTAGAATCACACCCTCCAATAATCTACTCTTTTACACATTCGAAATTTCGATAGATGTAAAGTCATTCTTTAGTAAGAGCCACGGGTACCTCGTTGGGTATATTGATTTATATTATAAATTTGACTATATATAACCAAATTTTTATAAAACAATATACAAATTATAGATGATATTCTTTAGCACCATGGTGATTACAATTATTACTTCCGCTACATAACTATCGAATTACCGGGAACGAAATTCGAAACATGAAAATTTATTAATTTAATGTTATGAATCCATTGCTACATACCTGCTATCAGACACGGACACATTCATTTGAAATAATTACCGCTAAGCTTATATCATATACTGGTAGCGGAATTACACCTTTACATTTGTCTTTGCTCACATAGATTTTAGCCTTACAGTTTGGGCAGTCCATTCTATCCCAAAGCTTAATCTTATTCAAAAAAAATTAATAGATTATTAATCTCATTCTTCTTCTCTTCACTTTATAAATCTAGAAAAGAATTAATTGAAACCAGAATAATTTACAATTCCAATCAAAATACGCCAAATGTTTTTCAATTTAATAGCTCTGTCGTATTTAAGCTTCTCGAATCTTGTAATCTTCATACTATAGTCGAGAGAAAAGAGTTTTACACTCTTATTCAAACATATAAACATCTGTATTTACACACTTCTATATCTTTGATCAATGATAAAATTAAACTTAAAAGTCGAACTAGAACGAGTAAATATGAAGGCTCAATTGAATGAATTACTCACAATAGTGAATCTTTCAAAAAATCGTTTTTGTACAGAGCAACTCAATTATGGAACAAATTTATCTTACATAACAAAAACTTACCCGATAATTTTAGCAAGTTCAAAGATCAGGCTGCTAAGGTCGTAATGATCAACAGATCTGACTTATTTACACATTAATCATTTATTTAACCAAAAAGCTGATCAACGCCACTGCTTTTCCAAACTCATGATATTGCTTATTACCAATACTGTCTAAGACGATTAATCAAACAACAAAAGTGGTGAAAATGAACTTTGAGTTTTTTAAATAGTAAATAGTAAAAACTAAACTTTGAGTGAGTTATTTATTTCTCTTTAACATTTATTACCATCTACTTTTTACTACTTTCACTACTTAAATTTTAATTTCATGATCCATTCATAACTTGTAAACTATATCCTGATTATCAGGAGTGTCTAAGTATATTACCATTTTCTGTTCTAAATGATTCTTAAGACACTTAAATAAATTACATTGAATTGAATTGAATTACAAAACTTGCTATTTAATAATATGACTGCATCAAGCATACAAATACTTTTAATTTTTTACCGCTAAGCCGATATCGAATTACCGGGAGCAAGTTACAAACCTAAAAAATTTGATATTCAGATGGTATAAATACATTTATACATAGCTGGCATCAAGCATAAATATATTTCTTTGCAATTATTAACGCTATGCCAATATCGAATTACCGATAACAGAAATACAATCCTCAAAAATATGCTGATCTAATGATATAATTGCATCGATAGCTGCTATGTACCAATGGATTCATATCACAAGACTAGCAAACTTTTGAAGTTTAAAATTCCGCTCCCGGTAATTCAATATTGGCCTAACGGTAATAATTTAGAAAATTGTTTCTTTGATTGTGGCTATGTACTGTTGCATTTATATGATTTGAATAACATTTTTGGGGCTTGTAGTTTTGATCTAGTAAATTCAATATTGGTGTAGCGGTCATAAATTAAAATAAATATTGTTATACTTGATGTAACCTATAAACCAATGCATATGTATCATTGGAATAGCTATGTATTGTAGTTTGATATTTGGCTCCCGGTAATACNAACCTATAAACCAATGCATATGTATCATTGGAATAGCTATGTATTGTAGTTTGATATTTGGCTCCCGGTAATACGATTTTACAAGAGCGGTAATTATTTCAAATAAATGTCTGGCTTTGATGGCAGCTATGTACCAATGCAGTTATATCATTAGAATAACAATTTTTTGAGGCTTGTAACTCCGCTTGTCAGGCTTGTCACCCAGCCCTTTCGTGAGTTCACGCAGCCCACCCGTGGGTTTTCTCAGCCCTCCCGTTGGTTCCCTCAGCTCTCCTGTGAATTCTCGCAGNAGTTCACGCAGCCCACCCGTGGGTTTTCTCAGCCCTCCCGTTGGTTCCCTCAGCTCTCCTGTGAATTCTCGCAGCCCTCCCGTGGATTGCAGCAACTTGCCCTGCACCAAAACAGAGACACGCCCCAAAACCCAATCACGCTCCAAAGATTTTCGGATGTCTGGAATCTGGTATGTTGCATTACTTTGGTGCTTGGGACGATATGGGGTGTTTTGACATTAATCTCCATTCATACACGACGTTTTAGTGTAACTTTATCACATTTTGGTAAATACCATTATTTTTTAAATGAATTTGAAATATGTTGCGCACACTTGCCGAATAATGTGTTGTCTACATGTTGAAGTGACTGAAACAATCTATACATTGATNGCCGAATAATGTGTTGTCTACATGTTGAAGTGACTGAAACAATCTATACATTGATATAATCATAACTCTCGGCAACAAGCCGCAGCACATGGAGGTGGGACTCAGAAGAAATGATAAAAATTCCCTCCTTCCCCCTTTGATTACCATATAACCAATTTTTTCTACCCAATATTTAAAGTTTTTAGTCTTTGTTTGAAAATATTTTTGAACCATGTTGCATTAAATTTTTTTAAATTTGGTAACGGATTCTTGATTACGGCAATCAAGATTACCATTTAAGTCATTTTAATCTAACATTTTACACATGTGTGCGAATCGGAAAATAGTTGTTGGTATGGATTACCCACCTCACGCTACGCTGTTCAAAATAAAAAATCGCGAAGTAAAAAAGCAAATTTTACTGTGTAGACTCTTATTAGAGTCCTTTGCATATCTAAAAAATAAATGTAGACTTTTGGCATTTTAGTTGATAAAAATTTAGTAAGATATGAAACTTCCAAAGTATAATTAAATCAAAAACAAAAAAAATTTTTTTGACCTAGTTCTATCGATTGGAATTTAACGTTAAGTTCGCTCTTTTCATTAAAAAAATTCTGATTTGTAGTTGCTGTAACCGTCACCTGANATTGGAATTTAACGTTAAGTTCGCTCTTTTCATTAAAAAAATTCTGATTTGTAGTTGCTGTAACCGTCACCTGACACTCCTACCCCACTAACTAGCTATTTTTTTAATGGAATTTGAAGAATTTTCTAAAAAATAACGTTAAAAANTGACACTCCTACCCCACTAACTAGCTATTTTTTTAATGGAATTTGAAGAATTTTCTAAAAAATAACGTTAAAAAACCAAATCTTTCCTAAAATCAGCATTAATCTATCGTAAGACTTTTTTGTTTTTAAAACCTAAAAATCTTTTAAAATCTTTAAATTCTGTTAATATTTCGATACAATAAACAAAACCCGAGCCATATATTTGCCTTAATTCGTTAGCAAAGTTTAAGAAAGAATCCGTAAACAGTCATGACTTGGAGATTTGACTCTCAGACTTGGGAGTCATGACTCTTCCAACGTGCGCAAATGAGCATATAGGCCTCATTTTTTATCTTTTCTCATCTACTTTCACTATTAAATAAATAAATAATTATAATGTTAGATTGTCCTGCCCGATTTTCCATATTTTGTTTTACGTGAGTCAAAATAGAATCCCAAAATTTCAGAAGTAAGAATCATGACTTTGACTCAGACTCGACTCACAAAATCCAGGAGTCAGAGTTACAACTCCGAGAGTCGATTCCCAACATTTAGACTGTGTCATTACTCCCCGAGTCAGTGACACTCACGCCAACCTATTAGTCATGGAGAACACTAATAAATATCCTCTGCGTTTACTATCCTCCCAAACCCTTTTCTATAATTCGCCCAACTATAAATTGGTAACCGCGGGTGTCTTCAAAACTTAAATAAACCTCAATTAAAAAGAAAATTAATGTTTAAAACCTCGGTTAAAATAAACACTCAGGTGTAATGAACCTTATCTTGCGCTTTAGCCCTTCATTTTACNATGTTTAAAACCTCGGTTAAAATAAACACTCAGGTGTAATGAACCTTATCTTGCGCTTTAGCCCTTCATTTTACCATCGTGAGAGATTAACTATTTTGTTGAATAGTCATGCCAATTTAATAAAATGCGTTGTGAATAAATGAAGAATTCAAGTTTTGAATCATCTTAGGTTTCTGATGGACTGTGGAGAGGTTTTCAGATTCCAGATATCCTGTGGGATGACCNTGAAGAATTCAAGTTTTGAATCATCTTAGGTTTCTGATGGACTGTGGAGAGGTTTTCAGATTCCAGATATCCTGTGGGATGACCTCTGGCTATTCCCCACACCTATGACCTCTAAATTACTTTAATTTTATAAAAGAAATCAAAACTATAAATCAAAAACTTTCCAATTTTTTGGAATAAAACTAGAGGAGTTTATTCCTCGGATTTTCAAACACAACTGAGCAAAAAACGCCCAGACACACAACTTTTTTGTCTTTTTATATAGTATTGGGGTTCAGCCCCACTAACATTATTATTACTATTATATTCTTAGCTTAAGGCTCTAACCTACAGAGAAGGAATAATTAAAAATGAAAAGGAAGTAGAAGCTTCCAAAAGTCAGCTGGGTCTCCTCGCGGGATCCAGTTGACTTTCCAAATTCGATTTTAGGTCTGAGAAAGGGTTTCTCCGACAATCACTGCATCAACGTTTTTCTATTATTCTTCATCCACTATTACAACATCTCTGAATCGTGAGTAAATACAAGCATTTTTGAAGACATTCCACACTGTTTTGTTTAGGTTTTTGTTGTGTTCAACTAAATTCTTGGTTTATTTGAATGTGAGGTAGCAGTATCTAGAAATAGGAAATAATTGAATTCAAAAGCATCGGATTGTATGAACATAAATTAAAATTTAATATTGTTCATTATTCGGTTATAATAAACATCGGGTGTTATGAACCAAATTTTCTGGTCCATAACAATCGTTATAGCCGAGGTCCTCTGTAGTCGGCATATCGGGATAAACCCAGAATATTCTTACCTGAACGAATATTAGGTACTATTCAACCAAAAGTAGATTAGCCTTTGTATTTGGTTATTTGNAGAATATTCTTACCTGAACGAATATTAGGTACTATTCAACCAAAAGTAGATTAGCCTTTGTATTTGGTTATTTGTAAAATGCGATTTAAACTGCATTTAGGTCGGCTTTACTCAAGGATAGAGAGCTTTGAGCGACTTTTTAGTTCTTCAACAAAATTGTATTTATCCAACGTTTCCACTTCTGAACAATTCTCCAATAGGGCACTAGCAATTTTGCCAAGTAGTTCCACTTCCAGAGGTCAGCCAAGTTTTGTCAGCTAATAGGACAGAAATTATTTAAGGAAAAGACAATTCCAAATTTATATTCTCTCACGACATGTAATAACCACCTTGTATTACATTCCGTGCAGTTGGATTGAATTTTTGATTTGCTACACTCAGCTTATTACTTATAATTTATTCATTTGTGGATGTATTTTCATGAATTGGTTTCCAAATGCTGTATATTTGAATAAGTGTCAAGTAAATACTAAAGAATTAAGTTTTCAAACTCGTTTTTTTTTNTTTCCAAATGCTGTATATTTGAATAAGTGTCAAGTAAATACTAAAGAATTAAGTTTTCAAACTCGTTTTTTTTTCAAAAATATCATAAGAGAAATATTTAATTCTAGTTATATTCATAATAAACCGGAACAACAGCAGTAGCACTCTCAGACTAAATCATCGTGAAAGTGTCGGTTAATAAGAATATCCATACAACCACTGCTGGTAGCTGAGTACATCAANCAGACTAAATCATCGTGAAAGTGTCGGTTAATAAGAATATCCATACAACCACTGCTGGTAGCTGAGTACATCAAGCGTTCATAGAGAAATAAGTCAACCATTGGTAGTTGATGTATTAATGTTGCCGCTGACGCAGGAAACAGAATTTTGCTTAATGTCATACAAGTGTAACGCACCATAGCCATTTTGGGTGAGATAGACAGTTTCCTGTTTGATGGAACACTCACTACAGATTTAAATAACATCTGAAGTGTGAAAAATAAATTGATAGTGTATAATTTTTCTCAAGAAACATTATACTCTTCCGAGCACAAATGAGGCAAAGAAAGTTTGGATCCGATGATAATATTCAGACAACATTGCAATGAAACAAAATACAAGGCAAACTAAATATATTATAAAAACACTTTGAATAGTTGAGTGTCTCATGCCTAATTCAATTGGAGGTGTTACAGCATTTCTGTAATGACGATACCAAGTACTGTCAAGTGCTTCCAACAAGTTATGCCAGTGTAACCCAATTCCTGATGAAGCGAAGGCACCAAGTCGCCTGACCAGAAGAATTTGTTCCCAAGAAAAATCTTGAGTAGTAAACATATAATCTTTTGATACATTATCAACTCTAAACCTTTCATTACCCATGTAAAATTTCGTAGAAGAATATTTTGTAGAAAATTTTAATGTAGCATATAAATCCTTCTCATATCCGACATATGCAATATTGTTACACTTTGATAGTTCTGTTAAATGACAAGTTGAATGTGACTCGTTATATACAGTAGACGGATAGTTTGTACTACTAAGCAGTTGCAAAAAATATTTCGCTTTGGATAATATTTCTTTAGTTGTTTCATTACTTGTGTTATTACCGCAATGTAATTGATCCAATTGTAAAGTCCCATTTAAATTGCAATTACCATGATTCAAGAGATACAAAGTTATTTCCCTCCCAAACAAATTTCCAATCCTGGAATAGTCGAATGACGTCATAGTTTCCATTTTCAATAAGTTTAACATAGGCATGGGCCATAGTGTCCAATTGGCCTTAATGGCATCATTAAATGAATTAACGCTTTGGATTCGTGAAGGTACGATTAAATTAGTGACAACTAAACCTTTGTATGAATTTGTTAAAATTATACTCATCGAGAGAAAACTTAAAATAATATATGTGAAAAATACTTCTGAGTTTAATTTTTTCGAATAATTTGGACATTGTTCTATTAATATTCCATAAACAATAGCACAATAACTATCTATAATATTTTTATTAAAAAATACTACCGCCAAGAACAGTAGTAGTAACGTTGTGACAAAAACTGTGCTTATCCAAACTTCGTAGTGAAATGGCATTATGTATGACTCAAAATTGAAATGTTGCCGGTTCTTATCACATGCAATAAAATTATATAAGAGTGGTTGGTTTGACATAAAAAATCCCCAATGATAATTGATGTCCCGGTCTGGCCTTGTTTCACCAAAATATTCGATATAAAATATTCTGGTATCAAATTCATCATTAGACGGAGTCATGAAAAGAAATGCATGCTTGTAATGTGGTGTAGTTAAAAAATCTATCAAGAGACTCTCAAATATAGTTTTATTGCTATATTTAAAAATTTCTCTTTTTAATCCGAAGATGGGTGAGAAAGTATGNAGACTCTCAAATATAGTTTTATTGCTATATTTAAAAATTTCTCTTTTTAATCCGAAGATGGGTGAGAAAGTATGATCACGTTGATATGAAATAAAGCTCCAGGTACTCTGTGTTGTGTTTACATAAGCTAAAACTTGCAATATAAAAATTTCTCTGATATCACTAACTGTTATGGTGTTTGAGACGTTGAGTATACTCGCAAAATCAAACCGCCAACATTGTGAGAAGTGGAAACTACCCATTTTCATTTTCCATTGTACTAGATCATGACGATCCTTCCAAATTAACACAAAACTAGACTGTTGGTTATATGGATAATATTGCTTTTTATAACCAATTACAGCTTTGCGGTAAACTTCTCCTAATAATTTATTCGTGGTGTCAGAAATGTTATATTCCCCAAAACTGTTTACAATCTGAACAAAATACAAAATGCCAACCTGTGGGTGTCTCCAAAATTTAAAAGTCTCATTACTACGGAAATTTGTATAAATTTGCTCACGATAAAACGATTTAGCTAATGCATACTGCATTTGTTCGCTGCGATATTTTGGTAGCATTATCTGTTTACAAGGATCAACTAAGACAGCCGCAATACATTCTCTTCGAAATCGTATTTGTAGAAATTTGAACTTTTCAGGGTTAAATGAATTATTATGTTCAGGAGTATACCAATTTGGAGCAAAAATTTCTAAGGGAAAATGAAATGATGTATAACTTCCAAATTCCGAAAAGAAAATAATATCAATGTAACAGTCATGAAATATTTGTAACACCGGGTTTAAATCAACATTCCATATTTCAGAGAAAATTTGAGTTCTAACCAATTGTATAAAAATGGTGACACAATAACAAAAAAGTATAGTATGCCCCATTAACATTTTGAGATAATATATTTTTTTAAACTAGTGGGTCCGCTTTCGTACTTGAACCTTTTTATAAGTTGCTGATATTATAAAATTCTCATTTAGTAAAACATGCTAGGGTTATAAATTCATAAGGAAACATATAAATTTGGCTAATGATGTTGAAAACGTCAGCAGAGTGTTACACTTATTCTCTACTAGTGATAAAATCTAGAAGAAAGTAAGACGAATATGAAAATCAATATCCCGTTCTAAACCAGTCAAGTTTAAAAGTATGATTACTTTCTGCGAACTTAGTTCGGAGAGAGTAAGACGTTAGTAAAATCATGGTAAAATAAAATACCAGTAATACTAGGTTCAAGGCTAAAATCTGAGGAGCGTCTAAGACACCCAATGTCACGTCGTGGATTGGCAACAGCCTATCAGCGGCAAGCACGGAGTTTCAAAAGACATTGCACGCCCTTCAGAATTTTCCAATATAAACAAAATCAGGAGAGAAAATCGGGACTACTTGGTTAAGTTCAGTAACCTTTCTCAATTTTCACTTGGTCTTTCCCTCATTCTCTGTCCATATTAGAGAAAATAACTCTTGAAGGAAAATCTTGGTTATACTTTCAGTTATTTATTCCACTCCATTATACAATTTGTCCAGAGTGACCTCTGGGTCAAGGCTCGCTTCCCTGCGTTCACATCAACTATAAGTTAGTATAAAAGGTCCACCAAAAAANGTGACCTCTGGGTCAAGGCTCGCTTCCCTGCGTTCACATCAACTATAAGTTAGTATAAAAGGTCCACCAAAAAACAAACATCGCTGCCATGCTATATAGTTCTATATATCCCTTCATGGTATGGTAGTGCTATTCTCAAATGGAGATGGAGTTCATGTCTCTATGTATAGGAGTTTGTCTATGTATATGGCGTCGAGTATGTCATGTAGTTCTATATCCCAATAAAGATGGGAGTTCATGGCATGGTAGTTTTGTTTCTCAAATGGAGATGGAGTTTATGTTTCTATGAATGTGCTGTGGAGTACATCTACTCGTCACCATGTTTTTTANTTCTCAAATGGAGATGGAGTTTATGTTTCTATGAATGTGCTGTGGAGTACATCTACTCGTCACCATGTTTTTTATTATTGCTGCCATAAAAAAAAAGATGGCCGTTGTGATATACGCCATCTTTTACAGTTGTGGTTGCCANTTTTTTATTATTGCTGCCATAAAAAAAAAGATGGCCGTTGTGATATACGCCATCTTTTACAGTTGTGGTTGCCATTAAGGATGGCCGTTTAACAAGGGGAAAAATTAATTTATGGGGTAAATACCAAGTTTTTTTTAGTTATTGATAAGAGTTGAGTTTAGAAAGAGGATGATAATAATCATACTGGTGNGGTAAATACCAAGTTTTTTTTAGTTATTGATAAGAGTTGAGTTTAGAAAGAGGATGATAATAATCATACTGGTATTTACTCAAATGGTATTGGGACCCTTTTCATTTTTATAAACTAAAAATTTCTGAAAAGTTTATCATATGTCTAGNTTTACTCAAATGGTATTGGGACCCTTTTCATTTTTATAAACTAAAAATTTCTGAAAAGTTTATCATATGTCTAGTTGATTGACATTAACTTTTGAAAATCAACTTGTAGCTGTATGTGTAATACATCAAAATTTCCATAGTCGTGTTGGCTTTAAGCCTGTGTTAACACATTTGACACTCGATACCGGAAAATTACTTGTACACTTTTGTGTAATATAACAAAATTTTGGTTTTCGTATTTCCTATACGGTAGTATACAGGATTCATGCTGTAAACGATACACTTACCAGATATTTTGGATCCAAGAGAGATAAAAAATTAATAAAATTCTAGATATTTTTGTTCTATACGACTGTGGCTGCTATGATGATGATGATGATGATGGCCGCCATTATATAATTCCATACACGTGTTGTGTTTGGTTTCAAGGTCATGCGAGTTTTTCCGCACCTATATTTTGTTTATATAATTTTTATTATATGACTTTTTAGAGTTTACGTTAATATTGGAAGAGTTTGTACTCTTAGGCATTTAGTGCACGTATTTCCCAGTTTCTTTTCCAATATCCCATCTCTCTCGCCCTCTAATTTGCACCTGATGTACTACATGTACTTTTCTTGAAACAAACACGTTCCCATTCATGTTACTAGATGGCTCTCAGCATTCACTTTATTATTTACGGCTGAGGAATCAATANGTCTTTCCCGCCACATGTACTGCCCAACGAAAAATTTCAGCAGCTCTCTTGCTTCTAATAGGAGCTTCATCATCATCATCCAATATTTTCTTTTTGAATGCGGATACTTTTTGCTAGGTAGTGCAGTCTGAAAACAAATTATAAGTGATGTAGTTCCACGACTGAATAATTTGTGGTAAAATAGTGAAAAGTAAAAAGTCCGGTTAGTAAAGTCTTACCAGACAGTTTAGAGAGCGACATATTCCTTCTGGTTTCTTGGCACTTGCATAATTTAACTTTTTCTGATCACTTGTGAACAAGTAAATGTTTAAAATGAGAGTGAAGTTAAGATGGCAAGTGCGTCGGATATTGTCTGTACTCAACCCATTGCTCCAGTCATTTGTTTTGGGACTATACAAGGATAACTCCAGGAAACTTACCCTGAAAGTCTTTGTATATTATAATAAGGAATATCCTAGTTCCAATTCCCTCGTCCAAAACATTTTGTATTAGTTTCAACTGAAGCTGGCTTGAACGCCTCAGTCTTATTTTCAACTTTCTCTATCCATTTTTAAATTTGCTGACAAATGTTCCAGAACAATTTTTAGTTATTGTTGAATAAAAATAACAAAGTGCTTTAGGAAGACTAGTTTCATTTGGTTAGATTCATTAAATTAGACGAATGGGTAAAAGTTCCTGTGGCTAGAAACCGGTGTAACATTGCGGGATTTTGTCTAGTAAGTAATTTTTAGTTTACCGCTATAAAATGAGAACTAAAAACAAACCGCGGAAAGTTANCGGGATTTTGTCTAGTAAGTAATTTTTAGTTTACCGCTATAAAATGAGAACTAAAAACAAACCGCGGAAAGTTATACTTTACAATCAAGCGACTATTAAGCATATGAAATCAAAACTTTCAGGGAAACGTTGTATAAAAATTGAACTCATGGTTAGGGAATGTTTCGAAGAGTGTATGTCTTGTGGACTAATTTGGGATAGATACGCACAACACATGTGCTCTCTTGAGACCAGACCTTCTACTATTAATTTAGTGACCGTGCTAAACAGTTTATCCAAGTGGACGAGCAAGAGAAAGTTTACTTTTGGAGGATTCGAATTTGAATGTGGTACACCAAACAAGCATCACTTGCCTCAACTGAAAAACTTGCTGTTGAAACATTTTGGTGTTGTTTACATTTCCAAGCNACCAAACAAGCATCACTTGCCTCAACTGAAAAACTTGCTGTTGAAACATTTTGGTGTTGTTTACATTTCCAAGCTCCCAATTCGAGCGATAAGAAATACTAGAATTTAGTGCCATAGACATGTGTTGGCGGAAGCGAAAAGTTCCTGAAAAGAAAAAACTTAATCCCTCCAATCCAGTAGAGTTTATAGAGTTTGTAAAGACACAAGATGTAAATAGAAATTTCCCCCATGTGCTTCCCGAACAGCTGAACAAAAAACAACGTCNGTTTGTAAAGACACAAGATGTAAATAGAAATTTCCCCCATGTGCTTCCCGAACAGCTGAACAAAAAACAACGTCTCGTTTTTGACATGGTAACGAGTACCGTCCTAGGTCTTGGAGGGAAAAGGATCATTTGCGATGGCCCAGCTGGAACAGATACTATCAGTTTACAATTTCCCCCTTTTCTCTTTAAATTTTACTTATTCCTGCCTTTTTACTATGTCTGAAGGGAAATCATATATAAACTTTGCCTTGCGTCCATTTCTCGACACACGAAAAATTAAATTCCGAGTCTTCAGTTTCACAGGATGTGCATCAGTTGCCTCTGGTATTGAACTTTTATACGCATGACACGAGTATTATTTTTTATCACATCTCCATGGCTTTTTAGGTGGACAGACTATTCATTCTGGGCTCTCCCTTGGTATGAACTTTAAAAGAAATCAACCCGAAGAGCATACCGCTTTTCCCGCTGAAAGGCTCAAAGGGGTGAAACTTATCATCTTTGATGAGTTGAGTCTGTCGGGGATTGAACTACTTGGATACATTGAGCGTAGACTTCGAGCCATTTTCAATCCCAGCGAACCATGGGGAGGATTGACCATTTGTATGATGGGAGACTTGGCACATTAAGGGTTGAGATATTCTTTATAATGTATGAGATTTAAAGAAATAAAGTGAACCCTAGGTTAAGACTNGGCACATTAAGGGTTGAGATATTCTTTATAATGTATGAGATTTAAAGAAATAAAGTGAACCCTAGGTTAAGACCTGTTGCAGACAAGGTAGTTTTCTACCGCCAAGACGAATCAACTGGATTGTTTAGGGATGACATGAACGCATATGCTACATTTGATCATGTTATCCTATTGGATGAGATTATGCGTCAAGGTCCANGGCACATTAAGGGTTGAGATATTCTTTATAATGTATGAGATTTAAAGAAATAAAGTGAACCCTAGGTTAAGACTTGTTGCAGACAAGGTAGTTTTCTACCGCCAAGACGAATCAACTGGATTGGTNTTAAAGAAATAAAGTGAACCCTAGGTTAAGACTTGTTGCAGACAAGGTAGTTTTCTACCGCCAAGACGAATCAACTGGATTGGTTAGGGATGACATGAACGCATATGCTACATTTGATCATGTTATCCTATTGGATGAGATTATGCGTCAAGGTCCAGGGCAAGCCATATTTAAAGGGATTCTTTCAAGAGTGAGGATGGGCATACTCACTGATGACGATGTTAAGGCTCTACAGAAAAGCGTGATTGACAATGTTGAAGAAACAGAGCTGGAGAGGTTCCTCGACTCATCCTATCTCTTTGGAGATAACAAAAGAGTCGATTCATACAACATGTAAACCTATTCATTTGGAGTATATATCCAATCCTATAATATCCTTTCCTCTGTCCCTTTAGACATAAGCTCAAGTACCTTGAAAGTGAAATTGTACACATCAACTCGGTGGACAAACGGAGGGGAACCTTGGAATCATTTGAAACGCTTGCAATCTGTGTCGCGGTTAGGGTCATGATCACAAGCTGGAAAGATTAAAGAGGGTTTATCTTTTACAAATATGCTTTTACTCATGTCTGTTGATAATTTTAAACTTTTCGGAAATTTCTTCACCGACGCAGGTACGTCTTGTGAGCTATTTACCCCCCACTATGCTTTAACTTTAAATTTTTTAGAATTATATAATGGAGCTCTAGCGACAGTGACCGAGATTAGCCAAACATTGGACGACGCAGGCATCCCTACCTATATTTTTGTAAAGCCAGATTTTTATTGTGGAAAGTCTTATGCACTCCGTGACGATATTCGCATAACACCAGTAAATTATCCAATCTATGACCCCCTCCTCAGGCAATCGTTTCAACGTACACAATATCCTTTGAAGCTGGCATTCGCCATGACAGTTCACAAAGCACAGGTCTGGGAAATAATTATTTTGATAAAGAATAGAAATTGATTTTCCTCGTTTCAGGGTCAGACTTATGAAAGTGTTGTCATTGGACTTCCAGGAGACAAGGAGTATGATAGCATGTTCTACAAAATGAACCCGCAGATAATTTACGTCGCATTGGGTAATAAATAATAATGTGTTTCATTTAAAATGTTTCAACATTCTCTATCAACAGGTCGATCGAAAACTCTAGGAGGATTGCTTTTTTCAAAAAATTTTAGCGAATTTCTTGTCCATAATCACAGTCAACATTTACGACAGTGACAAAAGGAAGTCTCCCGCCTACAGACTCTGGAAGTGGAACCTTTAAAGAAATTGGACCTTTAAAATTTTCATCCCATTCATTTTGTATTTTGTAAAAAAAAATTTCATTATGTCTGCAAGACAAATAAAAAAAACTACCTAGACAAAAAAGAGTGAGAGTTATAGTGGTTTACCCACGTTTCTGAAAACAGGAAAGTACAAGGACCCAAAAAATGTAAGGGAGATTTTGTCTGGCATCGAGTCATATTCCATTCATCGTCCCGTTGTTAAAAAGCCCAAAACTCGTCCAACTTTTACATTTTCCTCCTATATGAGCTATGCCATGGACTTGATGCAGTTAGACAGGGAAACCGCAGAACATGAAAAGATTTCCTTTGTACTTGTAGTTTTGGATATGTTTTCCCGATTTCTATATACAGCCTATACCAAACACAAGAATGGCCCATCAGTTTTGGCCGCACTCAAGAGCGTCTTTAAGCAATCTGGGGTGAGTCATTTCTGCCTTTAAAAGGCATTTCTACAATTCTCTCTAGACGTATGAAATCTTTCTAGCACTATCCTCATTTCATACTATCGGACCATGGAAAGAAATTTTGGAATCACGACATGGACTCTTATCTAAAAAATTATAACATTCACCTCTACTCTGTGAGATCAACTAGANGGTAATAAATAATAATGTGTTTCATTTAAAATATTTCAACATTCTCTATCAACAGGTCGATCGAAATCTCTAGGAGGATTGCTTTTTTCAAAAAATTTTAGCGAATTTCTTGTCCGTAATCACAGTCAACATTTACGACAATGACAAGTGGAAGTGGAAACTTTAAAGAAATTGGACCTTTAAAATTTTCATCCCATTCATTTTGTATTTTGTANTGGACCTTTAAAAATTTCAACCCATTCATTTTGTATTTTGTAAAAAAATTTCATTATGTCTGCAAGACAAATAAAAAACAACTATCTAGACAAAAAAAAAGTGAGAGTTATAGTGGTTTACCCACGTTTGTTAAAACAGGAAAGTACAAGGACCCAAAAAAAGTAAGGGAGATTTTGTCTGGCATCGAGTCATATTCCATTCATCGTCCCGTTGTTAAAAAGCCCAAAACTCGTCCCACTTTTACATTTTCCTCCTATATGAGCTATGCCATGGACTTGATGCAGTTAGACAGGGAAACCGCAGAACATGAAAAGATTTCCTTTGTACTTGTAGTTTTGGATATGTTTTCCCCATTTCTATATACAGTCTATACCAAACACAAGAATGGCCCATCAGTTTTGGCCGCACTCAAGAGCGTCTTTAAGCAATCTGGGGTGAGTCATTTCTGCCTTTAAAAGGCATTTCTACAATTCTCTCTAGACGTATGAAAACTTTCTAGCACTATCCTCATTTCATACTATCGGACCATGGAAAGGAATTTTGGAATCACGACATGGACTCTTATCTAAAAAATTATAACATTCACCTCTACTCTGTGAGATCAACTAGAAAGGCATCTCAGGTAATAGAATATATACCCTGCAGAGTCTATACATTAACAAGTGTACTCTGTTGTAGACAGAGAGGGTGATTCAGACCCTTCGAAAAACCATGACTAGAATGGAAGGGGTAGACCCTGGGGCTTATTTCAAGTCTTTCTGGCCTCACGTCGTTCGAAATTACAACAACAGGTATCCAAAAACGAACTTTTTGTAAATATAATGTAATTTACCTGACACATANGTCGTTCGAAATTACAACAACAGGTATCCAAAAACGAACTTTTTGTAAATATAATGTAATTTACCTGACACATACTCTTCCTTAGATACCATTCTACTATAAAAATGAACCTTACAAAGGCTCTGGATCCCGCCAACAAAGACTTGGTATTCCGAAATATTTACAACAAGTTAATCATGGCCAAACCCCAAACTCCAAAGTATAAAGTAAGAAATGTCCCAGACAATCGGGAAGCGGGAATTTAAATTTAAGTTTTTAGGCCGGACAGTTTGTAAGGATTGCAAGAAATCGACTAACCTTTGAAAAGGCATCAAAGACTCAGTCATATTCAACCAACATCTTCAAGTAAGTTTTTGACGGGAATTTCATTGAATCATAGACTCATGATTGGATTCATCTAGAATAAGAAAAGCAGTCAAAGCTGTCCCTCCATTTTACTATTTGGAAACTCTTGAAGGAGACGAGATTATTGGTAATTGCTTTCAGTCTCAAATTACGCCAAGTATCAAGGCCACGTTACTTTCCGAAGAATTGAATCCAGTTCTAATTCCCGCCAAATCATAATGGCTCTCAGAAAAATGACGCCATTCTCAAAGTNCCGAAGAATTGAATCCAGTTCTAATTCCCGCCAAATCATAATGGCTCTCAGAAAAATGACGCCATTCTCAAAGTATGTGATTGGATTTTGGATGTATGGATTTTTTCAACAGACAAACACAGTGTCTCTTGGAAATCTACGACAGACGTGAGTCTTATTTACAAGTATCCCGCCAATCTCCTCTACTACCCAGTTGTTGACCTAGACACTATTCAAGACATTGAGATTCAACTTTGTTATGAAAACATGAATCAAATTCCTGAAATGAGAGACAGACAAACAACAGTCTTGCTCCATTTTAGAAACAGAACGTTTTGATTTAAATGACTGTCGTCCCGCCAAAAGTGTCAGTGTAGAAATTGACTTTGCTACAGCCAGTTCTTGTATAAAATTTATTTGTAAAAGTAAGACCCATATGCTTGAAGTTTATTGTGAAGNAAGTCTCAGTGTAGAAATTGACTTTGCTCCAGCCAGTTCTTGTATAAAATTTATTTGTAAAAGTAAGACCCATATGCTTGAAGTTTATTGTGAAGACGGTGTCTGTAAACTTAGAAAAATGGATATTTCAACACCTACTCAAATTGGTTACGGCGGTTTAACTCCCTTGGTGTTCCCTTACACAATCCCGGTGCAGAGTGTAAAAAAGGCAAAAAAGGGAAAGTGTCAGAAGGGTGGAGGAGGAAAAAAGTCTGCCGCCAAATCTAATCAAAAGGGAAAAGGACAAACCAAACGTAGACACGCTTATAAGAATAGGAAACAAATCAAAATCAAACCAGTTGCAAAATCCAGTTTCAAGAAGAAGAGTCCCGCTCATTCTTCCAAATCGGGAAAGAAAAAATCTTGTGGAAAACAGACCCAGCGCAAGTTTAGTGTCCCAAATTAAATGGATCATTCACTTGTTTCAGGCTCAAAGCCTAGCTTCCTATCTCAATTAGACATTTTTTCGAGCCCAGTATTGGATGTGAGCCTTTTA
>NIPM01000595.1:87344-100775 GCA_002738285.1 Holacanthella duospinosa
TTTGATTACCTATGTCTTAACAAAAATGAGAGTATTGTCCAGGACTTTTGTACTCTATTACTTCCATGTTTAGAGAAAAGGGAGGGATTCTGTCAAAAAAGTCTCCCAAAGTGTAAATGGGACTTGCCCTTTGATGTTAAAATAAGTATGTCTAATCGTTCATTTTAAGTTTCAAAGAATTTGTTAATAAAAATTATCCAAACGTTTGTTTTTGTCGTGAAAAAGAGTACATTATTAGAGGCGTCTAGACTAGAATCAGTAGAATAATGGTAAGAAGTGAAGGAGTTTTCGTTGTTCAATTCATTTGCATTCGAGTCGCTGACCAGTGTGGTTGTTAGCATGGCGATAAAGTTTTTGGTTTTGTTTGCCGTTGTCGGAGTCTGTGGAGGTTAGTTCAACTGAATNGTTGTTAGCATGGCGATAAAGTTTTTGGTTTTGTTTGCCGTTGTCGGAGTCTGTGGAGGTTAGTTCAACTGAATTTATAAGTATATTACTGAACATGATCTCATTATTGTCATACACTTAGCAGGTCAGATGGATCCAGTGCTTTCTTGCAATGAATGTACTGAGCGCGGGCAAGTGTTTCTCAAGAGTTGGATTTTGTACGCGAGTCAAAATTTCTTTTGTACGGATGAAAAGTCACATATAAAGCCAGGTCTTTTGGTTATGGATCGTGCGAGTGAATCTAAAGAGTGTATAGCCTTTTAAGGGGAAAAGGATGGAGTATTGTATGGAACCCTCTGGCCCGACCATCCATTGAATGGTACTGTTCTTGAAGATATAAACAAGATTCTAAAGTCTCTCAACGGGNAGTCACATATAAAGCCAGGGCTTTTGGTTATGGATCGTGCGAGTGAATCTAAAGAGTGTATAGCCTTTTAAGGGGAAAAGGATGGAGTATTGTATGGATCCCTCTGGCCCGACCATCCATTGAATGGTACTGTTCTTGAAGATATAAACAAGATTCTAAAGTCTCTCAACGGGAAAGAGCCATTCGTCTCATGTATTTACACACTTTTAGGTGAGTTAAAGGGACTAGTACTATTGTTTCCTTTAAATTAAACGGCAATATAGTCTCTGTGTTACATTTTACTATAGGGCTTAGCATATCTACATTTTCGCTTATCTTTGGACGCCTCATGATGAAATACATCAGAACCATTCCGTGTATTCCTCTGGAAACTCGAATCTCGCTCAAGTTGTGAGTGTACCAAGGAATCCAATTTAATTACAACTTGTATTGAATATGGTACTCTACGACTACATGGTTATATTGTGTTACGAAAATCGTCGCGGTGAAATTTTATCAGACGTTGCTGTGATTTCACACAAAGGAGAAAGAGTATTCTATCTTCCAAGATCTTCAACACATGTTTTTCTTGCTATATTTTTCAATCGAAGTCTTATCATTTTAAAAAGCCTCCAGACTTATGTTTGGAACTGCCTTGAAATTGAAATTTCAGACAACCCTATGTTCATTCCGGTTGAAATGTGCATTTTCGAAATCTCAGAGTCCAAGAACTATTACCTATTATCATTGGAAACCGTGCAGCAAGTGGAAAAGCCTGTGCAGTCTGTATGGTTGAACACTCTACTGCGAGAAACTGTGCATATAATCTAGTAGTATATTTTCGTGAGTATTGTTTAGAATTTATGGATCCCTCTCCACAATAAAAACTGTTGGAAACAAGAATTATCATCAGTTAATAAAAACTTACTGTCGAGTGTACTATTCTAACAAACCATTGACTAAATTTGTTTTCAAATTATTTGGACTGAATTGAAAAAGTTGAAAATTGTTAAATGGATGACGTGAACAATGGAGACGAATTTGCCTCTTCAAGAGGGAGACGTAGGATTTCTCTGGTGAGTATATATTTTAACATTTTCAGCCAGTCTAGCATATAAGTGTATAATAACAATTGAAATATTTATTTTCAGATCAAGTGTGCTTATCAAAGGTCTGATGGGAGCTGTACGTTCAGCTGTCGCCAGTATACAAAAATGGCTATTCACACTGAGCTGGTAAGCTATAACAAAATTTGTATAATAACAAAACTTAAAATAGATTTCCTCATTTTCAGACTCATGACTGTGCTTATTGTGGACATTCCTTCTTTTCATTGAAACATCATGAGGAGCGCTGCCCACAACAAGGATTCGGGAGGACCAAATTCGTTAGTCCAGACAACTTGGATATTAAACCTTTCCGAGAAGCCAAATTTTCCCTCCGAGGATCTGTTGATTCAAAATTCATCTCCATATAAATGACTTGCGTCATTCATACGGAGATGAAGGTGACTTTCGGATGGCCTTTATCCAAAAGCATTAAAACCAGGAGCTTTCATTAGCTCTTGGTCTTAGTTCAAAATGAGAATCTTAGCCTTAGTCTTAGCTTTAATCGATATAGTTAGTGAAACTGTGATGTTTCAATAATAAAGTATTACAGTAAATAAAAGAGTAATTATATCTTATTATTTACATTAATTAATCCACCATGCGAGTTATTCATAAGAAAAAATCTCACTCTTTAGCATGAGTTATTATCCCCATAGAATCCTCTTTAATAGTGAAGAGTAGGAATCCAACAGATGATACATTGAACGAATATATCCGAATTTAACCAACGCTTTTCCATTCCACACTTTCACACTTTCTCTTGTTACTGTCGTATTTTATGCATATCTTAAATCAAGTCTACCAGATTAGCTTTCGTTAATGAATCATTTGTTCGAAGTGTCTCCCATCCATTCCCAAACAATGATTCAGTCGATTGTAAAACCCTTATCTTACATTTCGCACCATCCATTATTTGCTGATATGACTCGTTTGGATAGCGGTAATGAAATTTTATAATAATTACACAAAGATTTGGCGGAAGCCCACGGTTCGAATAAATACGCCGCAAAAAACAACAAAGTAAACTCAAAAATCACAAATTTGCAAAAGACAGAAATTATTAGTTAATACTTATACCGGTTATCAAACAAATTTTGATTACATCTTTTTCCGCTCGACTTAAATATTACAACAATAAAACAAAAATTTGCATATTATACTGCGAATCGTTGGCCATAACTGATGTTGGTATTGAGTGAGGGTTGGTTAGAGTGGGTATCTCCGTTCATTCGTTACTAATACACACTGTATTTTGGTCTTATATGCGTTTAAATTAAAAATGCATCTGTAACCTCGAAATAAACATTTTTCATAAAAGAAACAAAAAACAATTTTTTGGGAGTCATTTGAAAGGTGACAGTCATAACTTTGACTGTGACTCAGAGTCGACTCAAAAATTTATGGAGTCAGAGTCATGACTCCGTCAGTCGACTCCTGTAGTTCAGAGTCATAGTCACCACTCTCAGAGTCAGTTTCTCTGACTTAGGCCAAAGTGAGAGTGTGAGGGACCACTAATACCAATTAATTATGCCCTAAGTTTATTGTTTTGTTAGAAATTGGGTAGTCTAGCCGGTGAGTGGGAGAGAGTTTTGCCCAAATGTGAAGTGTATGGATGTGAGTTGGAAATGAAGTACGGGTGTCACTGTTCAAGCATTATTGTTTTTCACAATAATTAGAAAATTTGAATCAGAACCAATTTTGAATTTCATGTCTTTACGTGCCAAGAAACCTGTTGCGGCGTAAAGCTAATTCGGCGTGAAAACCTTTCCGCCACAACATAAGATTTCTGAAAAATGTGAAAGCTTGGTTTCACCGTAATTAAAAAGCTGTAGACACCCTGTAGAGAGTCCGTCAGCTTTCTCCAGTCATCGGTAGAACCTTACCGTGTACCAGAAATATTTTTGCATACATTTGGTTTTCCATCTGATCAAGTATTCACAAATGTAAGAAATTTTCATACAAGATAATGGACGATGCCTCAAATGCCAGAGAGGTTTACCAACGAAATACAATTACGATAACTTGGTCACTAAACATTTTGGGCTTAAATCCGATTGCAAATCTAGCGGGAACTGTATCTCGTGCAGCTTATGTTAGTACCAAACAAAATAAAATATTAAGAAACTCAAAACCTGGGTAGAAGTTGAATCGTAGAAAGTTATCCCAGAAATTGCCCTTTCACTTACGGTGGAAATTTTCTAAGCAATTATACCGAATGAATGCTCAAGTATCTGTTAGGCACCTTTTCCTTGCGAAGTCTGACACTTTATTCTGCTGCAAAGCAATAAATCTTTCTTGTGCCTAAAGATTTTCACTCGCTTTCTCCAACCAAAATTTTTTTGCTCTAATTCCGCCAATTCTAAGAATTAAAATTTCAAACTTTCAGCACATTTCCTAGACACTTCAAGCATCATTGCTACTCAGATATACCACGCTTTGATTCAAGACTTAGTTGAAAAAGAAATCTTGCGCCTAAGATTTTGCACCCAACTGCAAATGTTTGGTTTTTTTTTGTTAATGAAATATAATGAAAAAAAAACACAAGCAAGTAATGACTTAGAAATTATATTACATTAAACAGAGATAAGAAAAGGGTGAAAATTATCATAGATGGGTGCAAATCATCGTAAATATACCACAACAAAATTAGAAAATAGTTCGAATCATGGTAAGGACCACCCTATGCCTCATAATTGAGGGTGGTCTTCAATTTTCATTCTCACCAGGCGGGATTCCCGTGTAATAGGGTAGATTGGGGTTTTCCTGTGTTGGCAGATCACTGTATACTCTCGAACCAAATAGCATTGAGCCCACGACGTTCTCGCCGCGAGATTTTTTGGTTTTTATTTCGAGATGTGCGCGTCTTCTCAATTAAATTTGTTAGCGGTGAAGTTAAAAAGTTAAATTTGGGTTTCAGATNTAGGGTAGATTGGGGTTTTCCTGTGTTGGCAGATCACTGTATACTCTCGAACCAAATAGCATTGAGCCCACGAAGTTCTCGCCGCGAGATTTTTTGGTTTTCATTTCGAGATGTGCGCGTCTTCTCAATTAAATTTGTTAGCGGTGAAGTTAAAAAGTTAAATTTGGGTTTCAGATNATTTCGAGATGTGCGCGTCTTCTCAATTAAATTTGTTAGCGGTGAAGTTAAAAAGTTAAATTTGGGTTTCAGATAAGTCTTATTCTTTGATTTACTTTTAGCTTGCCAACAAAAATTCAAAAATATAGTGTTTTAAAGGTGAAAGAATTTCTAATTATGTTGAAAGCGAGTGTATACAAGGAATTGGGTGGGAGACACCAAAGAAATTTCTGTAAAAATTTGGAATTAGAATTGTGATTCAAGCACTGCTATAGCATGTGGTGTTAACGAATCAACGGTAAAAAGGTCATTCACAGTTCTACTGCCAAAAACTGAAAATGATACACCTGATCGTCACACNAACGAATCAACGGTAAAAAGGTCATTCACAGTTCTACTGCCAAAAACTGAAAATGATACACCTGATCGTCACACAAAAGAAATTGATTCGTTTACAATCTCTGTAATCAGACAAATATGTCACGCTTGTATGAAAGTAATGCGTATTCTACAGTCGAAAACATGCACCAAAAGTTTTTACTNTTGTATGAAAGTAATGCGTATTCTACAGTCGAAAACATGCACCAAAAGTTTTTACTGGTTGTTAGGTTGCGAATGGGTCAATTTTTGAATCGACTTTCAGCGGGATTTGTCCCTCTCAGAGTATGCCCGCTCACTCCACACTTTACATTATCCTAGGGACAGAGCTGGTCATCCCGCTCTACACATCAATCGCAACGTACAACGGTTAAGGCGTTTTTCTCATTTACAGAAAAAATCTTCATTCCACCCTCAGAATTTGAGAATTTTAATACTCTTGTTTCAGTTTTTTTAACAAATTTTTAAAGCTGATCAAGTTTACTTTAGTATGTTTGTGTACTTATCTTTCTGCGTCTTTTCTGTACAGGAAAAATCGCAGCAGTATTTACAATTTTTATTTTTCTCCAATTTCTAATAGTTTTTAATTTTCCGCGCTGCGATTTCATTTTGAAATAGGCTAAAGGGAGTTTAAAGGATAGGATTCAATTACCAGCTTTCATTTCGTCAAAACTTCCCGGATCAATTTGNTAGGCTAAAGGGAGTTTAAAGGATAGGATTCAATTACCAGCTTTCATTTCGTCAAAACTTCCCGGATCAATTTGAAATTTAGCAAAAGTGAGCAAAAACAAATTAACTTTACTATCAAAACCACCAAAGTTTTTATAAGCCTAGTTTATTTTTATGACTATTTGAAATTTCATCACCGACCAAAGCTAAGATTTAAATTATTAAATTTATTCGTTGTGTTGTGTGTAACTCTACAGTGCAACTAGTATTCTTGGGACGACTGGAAATTACTTTTGACCGATGCTATTTGCTGGAGAAAGGGGTGCTCCAAAAATTATTGCCAGTAAGACAGGAATTTTGTTTAAAAAAATCTTGATACTGTTTACATGTTTTAGAAAGATTATGCGAAAGTAGAGAGGAGAACTTTTTTAATCAAGAAAAAAAGTTACGATTTTTTGAAAATTGTAATTTCGGAACATTCTTTTGGGACAATGTACATGAGAAGTTAGGTGTTCAATATATGCTACATATGCTACATATATGCCCATATGCTACATACATAGTGGCCTTATGCTACATACAAAGTGCCCATATGCTGCATACAAATTGCCTATTTGCTACATTCAAAGTGCCCATATGCTACATACAAAACTACCCATATGCTACATATTAGCTGTCCATATACTACATATAAGGTGTCCATATGCTATCTAGATGCTCTTAAGCTGGTCACGAGATGCCCATAAGCTACACTTAAGGTCCCCATATGCTAAGCCTGAGTNAACGAATCAACGGTAAAAAGGTCATTCACAGTTCTACTGCCAAAAACTGAAAATGATACACCTGATCGTCACAAAAGAAATTGATTCGTTTACAATCTCTGTAATCAGACAAATATGTCACGCTTCTATGAAAGTAATGCGTATTCTACAGTCGAAAACATGCACCAAAAGTTTTTAATGGTTGTTAGGTTGCGAATGGGTCAATTTTTGAATCGACTTTCAGCGGGATTTGTCCCTCTCAGAGTATGCCCGCTCACTCCACACTCTACATTATCCTAGGGACAGAGCTGGTCATCCCGCTCAATCGCAACGTACAACGGTTAAGGCGTTTTTCTCATTTACAGAAAAAATCTTCATTCCACCCTCAGAATTTGAGAATTTTAATACTCTTGTTTCAGTTTTTTTAACAAATTTTTAAAGCTGATCAAGTTTACTTTAGTATGTTTGTGTACTTATCTTCCTGCGTCTTTTCTGTACAGGAAAAATCGCAGCAGTATTTACAATTTTTATTTTTCTCCAATTTCTAATAGTTTTTAATTTTCCGCGCTGCGATTTCATTTTGAAATAGGCTAAAGGGAGTTTAAAGGATAGGATTCAATTACCAGCTTTCATTTCGTCAAAACTTCCCGGATCAATTTCAAATTTAGCAAAAGTGAGCAAAAACAAATTTTGAAATGATAGTTTTGGTGGTTTCAAAAATATTCGGATCAAAATTTTTATGACTATTTGAAATTTCATCACCCACCAAAGCTAAGATTTAAATTATTAAATTTATTCGTTGTGTTGTGTGTAACTCTACAGTCCAACTAGTATTCTGGGACGACTGGAAATTACTTTTGACCGATGCTATTTGCTGGAGAAAGGGGTGCTCCAAAAATTATTGCCAGTAAGAGTCCTTAAAACAAATTTTTTTAGATAATACTGTTTACATGTTCTAGAAAGATTATGCGAAAGTAGAGAGGAGAACTTTTTTAATCAAGTCTCTGCGACATCTAGAAAAAAAGTTACGATTTTTTGAAAATTGTAATTTCGGAACATTCTTTTGGGACAATGTACATGAGAAGTTAGGTGTTCAATATATGCTACATATGCTACATATATGCCCATATGCTACATACATAGTGGCCTTATGCTACATACAAATTGTCCATATGCTGCATACAAATTGCCTATTTGCTACATTCAAAGTGCCCATATGCTACATACAAAACTGCCCATATGCTACATATAAGCTGTCCATATACTACATATAAGGTGTCCATATGCTATCTAGATGCTCTTAAGCTGGTCACGAGATGCCCATAAGCTACACTTAAGGTCCCCATATGCTAAGCCTGAGTTGCACATATACAGTGAGGAATTCTTGGTAGGAGACAATGATACCCAAGTTCACCCACCCCACCCGTCCTAGACACCATAAACACCATAGACACCATATTTCCCGTATATGCTGTTTAGTTCGGGTGGGGTGGGTGAACTTAGGTATCATTGTCTCCTACTAAGATTTCCACACTGTACTTGATAATATATTTATTGGCTGTGCATATTATGAACAAGCCACTTCAGTTACCACAAATTGTAGAATTATAAAATCGGCAACATTAAAAAACTATGCAATCGGCAGCATTGAAAAATTATGAAATCGGCAACATTGAAAAACTATGAAATATTAAGCATTGAAAAATATGAAATCTGCAATATTGAAAGCCATAAAATCGGCAGCGTTGAAAAATTATGGAATCGGCAACATTGAAAAACTAGAAACCCAAAGATATTCATCAGAATTTTGTCTTACCTTTAGTTTGATGATTTATTTTTCCCCAACAATTTATCAACTACAAATGGCAATGCTGTCGGGTGGGAGCAATGGTGGGGGCTGGTGGTAAGAAAATAAGTAGTATAGACTATTCTCTTTACGATTTGTCTTAGGCTACATGCACATAGGCGACAGCAAATTTTACATACGCGATGACGATTTTGTATTCGCGATTGACGCAAAAGTCTTCACATAGATTCGCGACGAGAGTTTTCAATCGCGATGTGAGTTTTTAGATATGTTATCGTTCCTAGGAGTGATTCGCTCATATCTGTTCGAAACAGATGTTTTTTGTGACGATACGCGATTTTGTAATGATGAGAAATGGTGAGTTGAAAAAAAAATCAAAGTATGACCCCTATGTGTGTTTCCACCTCACTCAACAGAGAATCTGCCGATCGCTCTTTCTCTTTTCTCTGCTTTGCTCCATTGTTTTGCATTAGCTTATGTCCAATCAANCTACTAAGATTTCCACACTGTACTTGATAATATATTTATTGGCTGTGCATATTATGAACAAGCCACTTCAGTTACCACAAATTGTAGAATTATAAAATCGGCAACATTAAAAAACTATGCAATCGGCAGCATTGAAAAATTATGAAATCGGCAACATTGAAAAACTATGAAATATTAAGCATTGAAAAATATGAAATCTGCAATATTGAAAGCCATAAAATCGGCAGCGTTGAAAAATTATGGAATCGGCAACATTGAAAAACTAGAAACCCAAAGATATTCATCAGAATTTTGTCTTACCTTTAGTTTGATGATTTATTTTTCCCCAACAATTTATCAACTACAAATGGCAATGCTGTCGGGTANTTGTCTTACCTTTAGTTTGATGATTTATTTTTCCCCAACAATTTATCAACTACAAATGGCAATGCTGTCGGGTAGGAGCAATGGTGGGGGCTGGTGGTAATAAAATAAGTAGTATAGACTATTCTCTTTACGATTTGTCTTAGGCTACATGCACATAGGCGACAGCAAATTTTACATACGCGATGACGATTTTGTATTCGCGATTGACGCAAAAGTCTTCACATAGATTCGCGACGAGAGTTTTCAATCGCGATGTGAGTTTTTAGATATTTTATCGTTCCTAGGAGTGATTCTCTCATATCTGTTCGAAACAGATGTTTTTTGTGACGATACGCGATTTTGTAATGATGAGAAATGGTGAGNTTTATCGTTCCTAGGAGTGATTCTCTCATATCTGTTCGAAACAGATGTTTTTTGTGACGATACGCGATTTTGTAATGATGAGAAATGGTGAGTTGAAAAAAAATCAAGGTATGACCCCTATGTGTGTTTCCACCTCACTCAAAAGAGAATCTGCCGATCGCTCTTTCTCTTTTCTCTGCTTTGCTCCATTGTTTTGCATTAGCTTATGTCCAATCAAAACACATGTTTTGTGACGATGCGCCATTCTGTAATACTGATAGATGGTGAATTGAGAAAAAAAAACTCCAGGGTTTTGACCCCTGTGTGTGTTTCCACCTGACTCAACAGAGAACCTGCCGACCCCTCTTTTTGCCTCTGCTTTGTTACATTGTTTTGCATTGCTCATTTCTTCCAATCGAATATTTCAATCGCAATCGTAGCTTATACTATACGTAATTAAGCGCGATTGAGTCTACGATTGCACATTCGTCTTTGTAACCGCGATTCAGCAAAATCTAAAATCGTTTGTAAAATTTGCTGTCGCGACTCTATGTGCATATACCCTTAGTGTTCAAAAATAGAACATGGTATGCAATGGTATGGAGCAATATTTTACAATCCCATGCCCACCAATGGTAATTCTCAATTTCACATTCTCTTAGAATGTGTCAGAACATACTCATAGTAATCAAACTTACTATCCTAAACCACCACAATTNAATTTCACATTCTCTTAGAATGTGTCAGAACATACTCATAGTAATCAAACTTACTATCCTAAACCACCACAATTGTTGCGTGCAAGGATATCTATTTGAATATTGATTAAAAAAAATTTTAGTTTTATTATTTCCAATAAAGATTTAAGTTTTAACTTAGTTACATTCCAGGGTAGAGGGGCACAAGGAACAAGAAGACCTCGTGGGCAAGGATCAAGAAGACCTCGCGGAAAAATAAAGCAAGTTAGAAAATAAAGCAGTATTAAAAGAAAATGTTAATTTAAAATTTTGTTAGTTTTATATTTTTTGTAATTCGTCATGAGGATAATTGACGGTAGCCAGTGATTTGGAAGTATGTCTAGAATTATAGCGTCGAGGCCTTGGAATAGGGCGTGCATATCGACGTGTTACATAGCGAGAACGCGCAGTTCTTGGTACTCTTATAAAGTTCACTGGTTCAAGTGCCATATATCCTGGTTGTTCAATATCAAAATTCCAATTTCTTTGGAATTGATTTTTTATCGATGGAAATTGAAAAAGTGTGTGTAATTGGGTACGGTGAGTGTAGCAACATTTTATAATGAAATAAGTAAAAAATGAAGTAACACAAACTAATCCGATTGTTGTTATTAAGTTTTGAAATGGGGACATAATATATTCACGTAATGTTCTTAAGTGCTGTAATTGGTCTGAATTTAAAGAAGTACCTTTATAGTGAAGATCAATTATAGAGTCAATCCGTGAATTCCGATTTATTTCCTGAATTAATCCAACAATAGTTTCAGTACCGGCTATTTCATCCATAGTGTAAATGCCAGGGAATGAAAGAAACAAAGGCGGCATTTGGAATAAAAAATTATCAACTTAGGATGATGGAAGAATAGGAAAATTTTCCAGAATAGTCTTATTCGCAAGATGTATTGTATGATTTCCATATTGAAAATAGAAATTCAGGGCTGGACAATTGACAATGGTAGGTTTTTCAATAATTTCATGAGTAATACCGGTAATATAACCTTTACGACGATCTGACTCACGAAAAAACTCTACTGGCCATTCTAAAGAGCAATGAGTTTGAGCTAGTAAGATGTATGTATCAATTATATCGCATTTGAATATTTGGACTATATCACCATTGAGCGTAGCACGATAACCAGGGCTATGCATCNATGTATCAATTATATCGCATTTGAATATTTGGACTATATCACCATTGAGCGTAGCACGATAACCAGGGCTATGCATCAATGTCCGTACAAGAACACTAGGTTGTCCGTTAGCAGCCAAAAGACGTAATAGTTCTAAATGTGATTGATGGGCTTTACAAACTTCTCTATGTATGGTTTGTATACCAAAGTGGTAATTTGAAGATACAACTTGGTATAAATATAATAGTTTTGCATTTATTTGGGCTGCAGGCATTACCGAAGGTGAGGTAGGAAGTTCAAGATGTTGAAAGTAAAGTGTATGAGGTATTATTTCGGAAGAATTATTTGTATTTCTTTTATAACGAAATTTTTCTGTAATACGTCGTCGAGTAAGATCAGTAAAAGCAATATCATCATTAATTGTATTATTATGCTGAGAAAAAATAATTCCTTGGGCACTACCACCCAGATTGAATCCACATAATTTAACAGATGTAATTTTTGTTATTGCCATTTCTAAAGTTGGACAAGAGAGTCTGTTATCGGTATATAGACACACTGTTGTTTCTCCTTCCTTCAAACGACAAATTCTTACATCTCCAGGAAGCCAAGTTAAAATACCATCTTGGGTAGCACACCACCCAATATTCAGTAGTTTTGGCAGTTGTTAAAATTTGGTCATTTGAATCGAAAATCGAAATCGTTAATGCAACCATATAATAATTAGTGATAATATGGGAGTAAGAATACATCCACCAATAGTCTTTGTCGAGTGTAATAGTCGTTCCAAATAATCCATCAGATATAGGAACCAATGGTATACTATCGGGTCCAGGGGTCATATGAGTTCGANTAGTCGTTCCAAATAATCCATCAGATATAGGAACCAATGGTATACTATCGGGTCCAGGGGTCATATGAGTTCGAACCATACCTCTACAAATTTGTTCAGACACAACTGATTTTGATTTTTTGATAGCTTTTGTTTTTCCACCAAAGAATCGTTTATAAGTTTTAATTTGATCTCTAATTTGAAAACATTCAAATCCTTGGAAAATCACATGAGTAATATCTGTCCACCATAATGTAATTTCTGATAATTGGGAAGGTTGTTGAGTGGATACTAAAGGACATGAGATTGGAGGAGGTAATCTCCATGGAATACCAGCTGTCCATCCACGACAGTGATAAAGAGGAGTACTTTTTGTATTAAGTTTTGTAAAAATATCATTTACGGTATCATCTCGGGATTATGTCGCTAATGCAACATGCAAAAATTTAATTAGTAATAGCAGAAGTAAAGAAAAACACTGCATTATAATGTCAAAGTCGCGAAAGTAGAGAAAAAAAATTTTAGATGGAATGAAACAAGCGGTAGCTGGAAAACGTTCTACTTAGGTTTGTTATGAAGTTATGATTTTAACTGAATGATNGAATGAAACAAGCGGTAGCTGGAAAACGTTCTACTTAGGTTTGTTATGAAGTTATGATTTTAACTGAATGATTGTTTGTTTTAACCGGTAATCCGTTTTTAAGATAAATCTATGTCATAGGTTTTTAAAATGAACGAATATAGTTACTAGTATAAGTAGAAAGTTGTAAATATCTACTAATAGAATAAANCATAGGTTTTTAAAATGAACGAATATAGTTACTAGTATAAGTAGAAAGTTGTAAATATCTACTAATAGAATAAAGAGTAGGATCAGTTGTTTTGATTTCTTGTTTTCTATGGCTTCTTCGTTAAATATGCATCAATACAGAAATGACAATTCAA